>OMMV01195419.1:0-14054 GCA_900302635.1 Chatrabus melanurus
TGTGTTGACATTTCCTTTCCTTTCTGCCTTGATAGCTGAGGGGATTATAATCAGAGGAAAGCTAAATGTAAAATAAAAATGTTTAATTTAATGTATTTTTTCTCCTGGTCCTTATTTTAAATAGGTCATAAAAATATCAATAATTATCGATATCGACCGATATAAAACACTTATATCGTGATATAGTTTTCAGCCATATCGCCCAGCCCTACTCCAAAGTCTCTCAAAATCACGTGTTGCGTTGGCATTTATCGAGCAATGTTTGAATAACTGGGCCTTCTATAAATCTTTAAATTACTGATGAACGTCTTATTTTGGAAAATTTTTGGTTCTGGTCAAGGTTGGAGATGGTGATTGTTAAGGGTACCAGTCTGGTCTCATCCCTTGGACTTCAATATAGTATGCAGACATCTGCAGATGAAACCATGTTGCGTGTACACATGCCAAAGGGTTATTTTTATGTGAAAGCATACATAGACACCAAGGGGCTCTGATTGGGGTATTTTCAATAACATAGCCTGATGCTCAATGTTGGGGTTGCCATTGCTGTGAAGAAAATTGTGGGATCGCCAGTGATGTAATCACAATTATTTCAGTCTCAGTACTTAGACATTCCCAGCATAGGGTGGATCTTGTCTTCTGGCCAGAACCAGAGCTTTGGATTTCTTCATTTTGCAAATGACTCACTGCTGATTTCATGCTTTTCATTTTTTTAATGAATTCCAGTGTGAGCAGAAATACAGTAAGGTAGTTTTACAGTTATTACCCAGATTTCACTGTGACTATTCAACCAATCAGAGACTAGCCAGGTTGTAAATGAGTTCAGCTCCTGTTGGACCTGCTTCTGAGTAGGGCCGCAGATCACAGACTGAGCGCCGGGTCAGCACGAGCTTGGTCTGTTGCCCAAACCAGTTAAAACATGCCAACCCCAGGACAGCGTGGTTCCAGCACGGCATCAAATAAGAGAGGAAAGGCCGTTGTCTGATGCATGGAGTTACAAAAGGTCACAACCTTTACTGCTCTGAAATGAATACTAAAGTATTAGCAGAAATCCTTGGTATGTATTGCTCAGGTTGAAGTGAACCTGTATGGCAAATTTCAAGGAGATCCATCATAGGTTAAGCTGAAATTTGGAGGTCTGTCCAATAGGGGAAAATTTTTTTGCGAGTTCTAGTGTGATTACAAGGAAAATTAAGAGTGCACTGATCAACAATGAAATAAACTTGTCTATTAAATTTCAAGGAGATGCATCATACCTATTCAATGGGATGTGAATGGCCACTCCCACAGAGGAAAATGGGTTTCTTCAACCTCCAATAACTTTTTTTTTTTCTACCAGGCTGGAAACATGTTTATTTCTGCTGTAAAGTTGGGGATTTTACTCACTTTGGAGCCAGCCTCAAGTGGCCATTCAAGGAACTGCAAAATTTGGCACTTCTGCGTTGGCTTTATTTTCCAGCATCAGAGGTTAGGGTTTGTTTGCACCACAATATCTTTTCAGGGTGTAGTAGGATCGTGATGAAAACTAAATATAAACTGGCCAACACTAACAGTTAGTAAAGCTATCTTGTACATTTGAAGGAGACACATCATAAAATAGCGAAGTGAGTCTCTGGAAACATGTTTTTCCAATAGGGAAATGTGGGTTAATTGAACCCCAATAACTTATTGTGTTTAAGTCCAATATTGATGAAATTGAATTATGCACTCCCATATTTTGTAGAAGAGCAGTCTGCCAAATGTGAGTCAGATCCATCAAGGGACAGCTGAGCTTAGCTCAGAAAACCCAGTGTTCCAAATACACACAGATTAAAAGTGGTATTATTGTACAGAGAGTCAAACTGAGTTGACTGCAATACAGTATGTAGAGTATATCCTCATCCATCCTTTATTTCTGTGAAGAGGGTGAGTTGTCCGGGAAATGTCGAGTAGACAATTCCAAAACTGTCCACCTATAAATATTTGCACTGTAAAAGGTGTGTACATAAAAAGTTCAAATGGTGTCTTTGAAGTACACGAAAAAAAGCTCCATCTGTTTATACTTCAAAAGACAGCCGACTCTTTGCCAGCTTCTATGAAGACTCACTGTGCGGCCCAGAGGAAGTCTGTGGAATGACTTGGACAATACAAAGGACACACGCTATGTGTGACGCACAGAACACATTAAGCGTGCATCCCAGCCAATAATGGAGCTTGTTAAACGTCCACTCCCATTCTGTTGCACTGCACTGTCTTATAAATATTCCTCAACTTCTTGGAAGTCTGTTTGAGAACCCTTTCGTGTTTCAGCGACTTAAAAAGCTCAGTCCTGTCATGGACGCGCCAGTGTTATGAATTACTGCAGACCTGATGGTGAAATTTTAAAAAACAATCTGCAGAACTTTATTGATTCCAGTTGGACTTTTACTACCTGCTCCTAAAAACCATCATCGTAGGTGTGCGTAAAATGACTGATAATAATAACACATTTATGAGCAGTTCTGGCACGAGGTTAGGCTCTGCTGGAGACGATAAATCTGCCTGCTTACATTAAGCTTTGAACACAGGAGCAAAGCCAAGACACAGCATGAGAGAGCAATCCTAACTGAGGAAACAATTCTCTGGCTTCACCTCTTACTTTCTCATATGCCAGAAAATTCAACAGTTTGTTAAAGTCAAATTGGTCAAGAGATTGTGCTTATTGTTGTGCAAGTCACAAACTAAGGCTCCCAAAGGACATATTGTTATTTACAGATTTCTAAATTAATTAATGTGTTTATCTTGGCTCTATCGTATCGCCAGAAGCATTTCATTATAACAACGAACTGCAACGTGTTTCTCAAACCTTTGCTGAACAAGGCAAGTTTCTTTCCACCCATTTGAAATCTTTGAATGAAATGACTGGATGCCTTTGGTACTAGGTCTCTTTGGAGGATCCTTGGTTAATGACTTTATGTCAAACGAATGGCTACTTAGGGAGGCTGAGATGAGGAGTATCACTTGCATTGTGAGGGAACACCAGCTACGAAATTTTGGCCATGTGGCGCATTTCTCTAGGCATGATCCGGCACGCAGGTGCCCCAGAGGCTGCGGCAGGCCAAGAAGATGCTCATGTTTCACCTGACTGCAGCAGATGAATGGTTACTTTCAAGAGGTGGTGATGGACTCGCTGTCTGCCTGGGTGGTTGCCATCCAGGACCCAAGATGGATCTGTGATGTGGTGGATGCAGCAACTTGTGGTACCAGTGCACACTCTCAGACCTGACCTGAAACCTAAGTTTCTAACAAGCACAAAGTACTCCATCACGAAGCAGTACCATGAGCTGGTGCTGTTGTTTCTCTACCTAGCATAAAACCAGAGTTTATATTTGTCATATGGGGATGGACAAAATCTGACCTCTTGTGGCATAGAATTAATATATATCTGCATATGCAGTGAAATCATGATGTTTTGTGCTATGTTATTCTTCCCACACATACATTTGGGAATTAATCCAAGGAAAACCATGGCCAACCCGGGATATGACCTAACATCAAATAAACTTTGATCTCATCGTGTGTACAACTGATACAGCTTGGCATTTCATCAATACTTTATATGTCATTTTTATACGATGTACCCATGCTGCAGTGGGATAAGAAGTTGGGCTTCCAATATGTATATACCTGAGTTTGATTCATGGCCACGCTACCTGTCTGTGTTCTTGGACAAGACACTTCATCTGCATTGTCTTAGTCCACCCAGTTGTAAATTAGTATCAGCATTGTCTAGGGAAGTAAGCCATGTCGGACTGGCGTCCCATATGGTGGGAGTTGTAGACTCTCATCTGCTTCCTGCTCGGAATCTGGGGATAAGCACCAGCACCAACAGGCCACTAAAGGGCTTATTTTTGCAACTGCCAGAAACATAGACTCTTTACATAGGTTAATAACCCCTAAAGTTTTTAATAATTTTAAATCTTGACATGACTTGGATCCACATTATACAACCCCAAATCGGAAAAAGTTGGGATGGTATGGCAAATGCAAATGCAAATGCAAAAAAAGCAGTGACTCTTACATTTACTTTGACTTTTATTTCATTACAGACAGTATGAACCCAAGATATGTCATGTTTTTTTTTCCTGGTCAACTTCATTTCATTTATTAATACACATCGATTACTGCATTTAAGGCCTGCAGCACATTCCAAAAAAAGTTGGGACGCTAAAGCATTTACCACTTTGTAATGTTGCCATTCCATCTCATAACACTTAAAAGACATTTCAGCATTGAGTGTACCAAGCGATGAAATGTTTCAGCTGTTATTTTGTCCCATTCTTCTTGCAAGCATGTCTTAAGGTGTGCAATAGTACTGAGCCATCGTTATTAAATTTTTCATTTCAAAATTCTCAACACATTCTCTGTTGGGGGCCGGTCAGGACTGCAGGCAGGCCAGTCCAGTATCTGTACCCTCTTCTTCCACAGCCATGCCTTTGCAATGCGTGCAGAATGTGGTTTTGCATTGTCTTGTTGAAAAATGCATGGACATCCCTGGAAATGATTTTGTCTTGAAGGGAGCCTATGTTCCTCTAAAATCTCACTGTACTTTTCTGCATTAATGCTGCCATCACAGAAGTGTAAATTACCTTTGCCAAGGGCACTGACACAACCCCATACCATGACAGACCCTGGGTTTTGGACTTGTTCCTGATAACAGTCTGGATGGTCCTTTTTGTCTTTGGTCTGAAGCACATAGTATTCATTTCTTCCAAAAGAAGATCTGGAATACTAATTTGTCTGACCACAATATACATTTCCACCGTGTCATGGTCCAACCCAGATGCCTGTTGAGGCCAGAGCAGTCAACGTCGCTTCTGGACAAGGTTAACATAAGGCTTCTTTTTTGCACAGTAAAGTTTTAAGTGGCATTTGTGAATTTAACACCATATTGTAGCGCTTGACAAAGGTTTCCCAAAGTAATCCCTTGCCCATGTGGTTATATCAGCTATTGATGAATAACGGTTCTTGATGTAGTGCTGTCTGAGTGATTGGAGATCACTGGTGTTCAGCTTAGGCTTGCGCCTTTCCTCTTTACGCACTGCAATTTGTTCAGATTCCTTGTATCGTTTAATGATATTATGCACGGTAGAGAGAGAAATATGCAAATCCTTCCCAATCATTCTTTGATGAACATTATTTTTAAACATTTCAATAATTTTCTCATGCATTTGTTGGCAAACTGGGGATCCTCTGCCCACCTTTGCTCCTCAAAGTTTTTCGTGGATACTGCTTTTGTACCAAGTCATGATTACAATCACCTGTTTGAAATAACATCATTTATTAAATTTTTTACCTCATTACTAGCCCTAAGTTGCCCCCATCCCAACTTTTTTTTCAAATGTATTGCAGGCCTGAAATGCAGGAATGGATATATTAACAAATGAAGTTGACCACACAAAACATGAAATATCTTGGGTTCATACTGTCTGCAATGAAACAGAAGTCAAATAAATGTAAGAATCACTGTGGGTTGGTTTTTTGGGGGGCTGGGGGTGGTTAATTTTTTAAATTTTCTTTTTCTGATTTGTGGATGTAAATGCTAACGTACAAATTGTTGAAGAACAACATTTGTCAGTATTTATGTTCACAAGTCATGTGCTATTAAGAGTCGCACTGCGTACCTATAAAGTCCTTTTCGTTGAGAGGAACAAGCTGTTCATAAGTAAGAGTTTAACATACTGTAATAGCACATGGCTTGAGTTGCTGTGGGTGATGAGGGAATAATAAGTTCTTTGAAAGAGCTTGTTTGTGACATGTCATGTTGAGGAGGAACATCTAAAGACATCAAGAGATTGTCCTCTGCCAAAAATCTGACCTGGAAACAGTCAGATGGTTTGATTCATTCACTTACTTGTGCAGCATTAAGAGGCAAAATTAATTTCCCAGATGTTCCAAATCACATTATTTCCATCTCTTATCTAACCAGAAAGTATCATTTCACTAATAAACCTATTTCAGTGTGTTTTAATGATGACAGTGAACTTTCACAGTGGAGTTCATGAGTTTTTGTTAGAATTCTGGTTAACCGTTAAAGCCGAAAGTTCAGCAGTGTCGCATTTCCACAGTAAATATAAAGCACATATAAATGACACTCAAAAACTACTTTCGAGTGTCATAAAATGAATTTCACATAAACCAATTGCTTTATGTCCATCTGCTTTATTTGTGGTGTCTTTTAAATTGAAATAATTTTTTTTATTTTCACACTTTATTTACACCACAAGAAAAACAAGCAATAGTCGCCAACTTAAAAAAAAAAAAAATTCTTCCAAAAAAACAGCTCACTCTCTTCAATAGAACACAATACTATAATACCAAATATCCTCAAACAAATCCAAAGTGCCCCTCATCCTGTGATAGTTTAAAATCAACGTTCAACCGACTTTTAGTCATTCTGTTAAAAAAGGTATTTTCCTCACAGTCCAGAGACAGCTCCATCTTCTTCCTTCTGCTCAAATAAATGGCCATCTTAGCTTGACCCAGGAGAAAATTAAAAAGTTCACATTTCACCTTCTGTCTCTTTGTATATCAGTAAAACCAAAAATGATCCCGCTTATTCCAGTGAAGGGTCATGGGGGGGCTGGAGGTGAGAGGCGGGGTACACCCTGGACAGGCCTCAGTAAAAACACAAATAAAAGCTGGAATCTCTGGCAGTCCAGGAAACAATGAAAAACAGTTTATCTCTGCGGACAGAATGTACTTTTTGCATCAATATTTGGGTTTAAAAGTGAAGTAAAAGCATTGATAGGGAGAAGGCCATGTAAAACCTTCCACTGCAGGTCACCAACCTTCTTGGGTAATGGTGGTTTGTAAAGTGCTCTCCGTAGAGGCCTGATCTGAGAACCTACGGCCAGTCCACCCCTCCATGATATGTCAGCACGATCATTCAGTTTGTCCCTATGCGGGATTTTAACCAGGAGGTTGTACGTCGTTTTACCTGGGGAAGTACTCAGGGTTAGAGTTTCCAACCGACTTGGCTCTAAAAAAACAACCAGAGCAGTGTTTAAAATCAGGAGACAAGCTCTCTAAAGGAAAAGGGTCATTGCCTTTGCACAGTAAAGAACCATTACAGTAAGTCCGGATCATGGAGCGTTCTTCCAGTGTGAGCTGGTCTCTCCAGTTCCTCAGCAAGCTGTTGATGAGTCTCACTGATGGCACCCCCACAGCAGCAGCATCCTCCAGATCCAAACCACACAGATCCACCACGTGTCCCAAAGTGGAGATTTTTGACGACAGGAACCTCTGGGGTAATAAAGGTCCCACAGCTCCACTCACAGTAAAACGAGTTCCCTGGACAACAGAGTCTTTTAAGATGCAGAAGAGTGAGTTAAAACTCTGCTGTCTCTCCTTTAAAAACAGTCCCCAGATTTAAAAAAAACACTCCTGGAAGATCCCTGAGCCTGTGGTTTCTCAGGTCCCTTAAAGCACATATCACATTTCACCAATGCAGATTTAAGTTGAATAAAATAATGAAATAATCCCCTCCAAAAAGGTCACTTAACATGGTGTCATTATATACACAATGAATCATGAGACTTGTGATTCCAACCCTTCCAATAAAATGGCTTTTGTATCAATTGCATCATTTGTTTTGGATCTTTTTTCAGTTAACTGTCATTAATGCAACAGCTATTACCAAAATAGAAATTGTTACCACAACAAGAAGTGATGGATATTATATCATCATCTTCTTAAAATAATAGCCTCAGTCACTTTTTGACAATTTTTTTTTTTTTTTTTTGCCTACGTTAGCTCCTCATGATGCTGGCCACCTCTGGTAAAATCACCTATATCTTCAGTTGAACAGATCATGTGAATCTACCCCTGTAGTATAATGGCCTATGTCAAGAGTACATACATAATTGGTTCAGTTTTTTCTGTTTTCTGAAAAACTTGAAAATATGACTTTGGCCATTATTTTAAGAGGGCGATGATATTTGACATTGAATTAAAAACAGAAGCTAATTTGAAGAAATCTAAGAGAATTCAATGCATGCTTTACAGAAATTACTTGAATTCCATTTTCAAATAACCAAATGAAGGGAATTACAACAGTCACAGTTTAAGTAATACAAACTCTTTTTGATATTGAGCAGCTGACTCACCGTGGTCTAGTGACCCTCAGCCTGCTTACAAACGAATCAAAGCATTGCACTCCTCTAAACCTACGCTTTGTCCCTTTCCAGTCATGGTGGATGTTAGCATGCTCCTGAAAGATGATGCTGTACTATCCCATTGAGCCGACTACATTAAGCAGTTTCAGCTTGTCCTCCTTTCAGGATGATAGACATCTCCAGAGCCTTGTTTCTGGTGGCTGATATGCCATTCAGCTGTGAACCACCAATTATTAGTGAGATTGCAAAAGTGGTGAGACAGTTGAGGGCAGAGAAACCTCCAGGGATCTGTGGTTTTGGAACCTAACTTCTTTAGGCGGATGGATATTCTGTTTTCCTGGCATTGCAAACAAGCTTTGTTTCAATCTAGAAGACGGGTATCATCCCTACTGACTGAAAGAGAGGACTTTTTGCCTATCTTCCAAAAAAAAGGGAAAGGGTAACGGCCTAGATTGCAACAACTACAGGGTATTACACTGCTCTCCGTGGCAGAAAAAGGTACATGCAACGATTATTCTTAGCAGAATTCAACGATTCCTCCATGACTGGAGCAGTCTGGATTCATGTCCAAGAAGTCAACTGTTGACTGCATCCTAATTCGGCAAGTACTCAGTTACCGTAAGGACAAATATTGGCAATGCTTCTTTGCAGCCTATGTTGATTTTTATAAAGCATTTGAGTCAGTTGACAAGCATATGATTTGGTTAAGTGAACTGTTTTGTGGGACATTGTCAGAATTTGCCAATAAAGCCAGCCTATACAGATTCACTGTGAGTGCTGTGTGGAACAGGGGGCAGGGATTCTGACTTCTTCCCAGTGAATTCTAGTATTCATCAGGGATGAATTCTGGCTCCTGTGCTTTCAGTGCTTGCATGGACTGGGTGTTGGGTAGGGTTGTGGAGTCCTGCAGCTTAGTTGCCTTTGTTGGTGAGATTTACTGACCTTAACTTCATGGACAATGCTGTGATCTTTTTTTTTTGTCTCTTTCTTTTTATTGTATTGTAATTGCTCGTCCTTTGATCTTTTTTTTTGACAGTATTCGATCTGGATTGCTTCCTTTTGTTCACGAGCACTCATTTTTTGATTGCTGATCTTTGCTCCTGACCTTTGAACCTGATTACCAAGCTTTGGTTCCGATTGTGCACGTTTGATCATGATCACTCATCTTTGATCCTGACTTTACACCCTGATTGCTGAACCTTGATCCTGATCACCTCATCTTTGATCCTGACTTTACACACTGATTTCTGAACCTTGATCCTGATCACCTCATCTTTGATCCTGGTTGCTGATCTTTTATGCTGACACTGCCATGGATCTTTGACCTGACATCAGTTTGTCCTGTAAACAGGATTGCTGATTAGTTCAGTGACTAAGATCAGGATCAAGAACATCGCCAACGGTGCTAAGTTGTTTGTTTGGTCAGTTTGTCTGCCGGCCTTGTCTTAATCTGGTAATAGTGATCAAATGAATTCGGAATACTGATTAGTTCAGCAATCAGGATCATTAACCTGATTGCTAAACTAATTTACAATCCTGTTCACAGGATCAAAGGATTCAGGATCAAAGATAAAAGGTAGGATCAGGATTGAAAGATTCCAGATCAAAGAGCAAAGGCAGAAGCTGGCAGTTGATCTCGATATGCACTAAAATTTAATCAGGTCTTCCTTGACCCAAAGTTGACCTCACCACCAAATCATTGTGAAATCTTTTCATATCCTTTTGACATATCTTGCTGACAAACAGACAGACACACAGCCAGCCAGAGAGACAGACACAACAAAAACATAACCTGCTAGGCAGACATAATAACAAGGGCAGAATCATTTATCATTGCATAAATCAGTTTGACATCAGGTACAAGCCATCAGCTGTTTTGATTTTTATTATAATGATTTATTCCATGCTCTGTTTCTTGCTGTCTACCCCAGACTGCCTTCAATTGTGTGCCAGCCTCAAATATACAGAGCATCCAATATAAACAGTGAGTGTGAGGGTACAGCAACAACAACCAGCTCACAGAATGGTGATAAGATTAAATGTGTTTAGAGCAACTGGACCAAAGAGACTTACATTGATGTTGCAGTGAGCGCTTACTGGCTGTCCGCTATCAATGGTATCAGATGAAGAAGGAGACCTGGGGGCATTGCAAGACAACACCGACACGAGAGATCAGAATCAGAGCACAGACTCTAATTCAGCTGCTATCTGCATCCCAAAAGACATTGTAGCTTTGAACCATTGGCTCAAGATAAGTGAACACCAAAGAGAGCCTTCACAGATGCTTTAGTCCCATCAGATTGCGGCAGTTTCCACGGTCTTGAGGTATTTTAGAAGTGGGCTGTTATGTAAGTGACCTGAGTATCAGATCTAAATGAAATTCCACTCTTTATCAACCCAAAGCATCACATCAGAGAGCGCCAAGGAAATTGAATTAGCCTTGAGTGAAGTCTTCAGAAAAACAAAAATGCTTTTACAAGTTTCACTTATTATTAGAAATGATTAAAAATCTGCTTGGGAGGACTGTTGATGGGAAACACGATCCATTACAGTTGATGTGGAGGAAGCAAAGCTTTTAATTCTTTAAAACAAACACTTGGAAAAGCCTTACTCACATCCTTAGCTTGTGTTTGGAGACATTCCCTCAGCATTTAATCAGGCCAGTCTTTATTGGATGACTTGTCAGGGGTCACCACAAGCAAACATCCTGTTGGCTTTATTTTTCATTATGTATACTTTGTGAGGGATTGAGCGGCGCATTGTGAGGGAACATCAGCTACAACATTTTGGCCATGTGGCACATTTCTCTGTGCATGATCCAGCACATAGGTGCCTCAGTATTGAGGACCCCAGCAGCTCAAGAATTCCAATGGGATGGCCACATTTCACCAGGCTGTGGCAGATTACTCTCTAAAGGTGGGGATGGCTCAGTTGCCTGTCTGGTTCACCATCCGGGACCCAGAGCCGCTATGTGATGTGGTGCATGCGGTGATGTGTGGCACCAGTGCACCAGACTTGACTGGATTTGACTTGATACTGATAGCTGTAGAAGTCAATGTACAAATGACACTACACTGTTGTCAGTTTTTCAAGGCCCTTAGTCAGACCATACTGAGGCTCTAACTGATTTTGTTACATAATAATAATAATAATAATAATTTATAATAATAATAATAATAGTGGTGTGACAGAAATGTCTTGGATCTGAATGTGTCAAAAACAAAAGGATTATTGATTTTAGACACATTAAAGAATAGAGAGCAGGTCAATCTGAGGCATAGGAGTTAAAATGCCAACCTATAGACTGGGGTTTGATTCCAGGTGTGTGCCCCAGGCCAACTATCTGTGTCCTTGGACAAGACACTTCATCTGCATTATCCCAGTCCACTCTACTGTAAATGGTGCCAACCTTGGCTGGGAAAGGAACCTGCAATGCACCCATATATATATGGGCATGTTTTGCCACACAAAGCTCTCTAAATGCTATTGCGTTCCCATGAGATACAATTAATTCCCATGTTTTGATTAATTTGTGTGCACAAAATGCAGGTTTATTTCCATAATTGATTAATTTGTTACTACTTTTTCCTTAATTCAAAGACACCAGCCTTTCTCCCTGAAGCAGGAAGTTCACTGCACCTTCTGCAATATCCTCATTAATTACCTTTTACAAACTATAATCCCTGCTATCAACATGTCTTGGTAACTCATCCCCAAGCGAAAGTAAATCTTTCTTTCATTCACTTTCTATAACCGCTTACTCCAATTAAGGGTCACGGGGGTGCTGGAGCCTATCCCAGCGGTCATTGGGCAAGCGGCGGGGTACACCCTGGACAGTCCAGACACAAGTCCATCACAGGGCCACATATAGACAGACAAACACAGTCACACTCTCACTCACACCTACGGTCAATTTAGTGTCATCAATTCACCTAACCTGTATGTCTTTGGAAGTGGGAGGAAGCCGGAGCACCCGGAGGGAACCCACGCAAACACAGAGAGAACATGAAAACTCCACACAGAAAGCACCAGGTCGGAATCGAACCTGGGACCTTCTAACTGTGAGGCAACAATGCTAGCCTCTAAGCCACCGTGCCGCCACTAAAGTAAATCTTAATTCAAGAAATTAAGTATGTTAATTTATGTACGCAACTTGGTTGGGGTTCCTTTTGCATGAATTACTGCATCAGTGCGGCGTGGCCTGGAGGCGATCAGCCTGTGGCACTGCTGAGGTGTTATAGAAGCCCAGGTTGCTTTTAATAGCAGCCTTCAGCTTGTGTGTATTGTTGGGTCTGGTGTCTCATCTTCCTCTTGACAATACCCCATAGATTCTCTGTGGGGTTCAGGTCAAGTGAGTTGGCTGGCCAATCAAGTACAGTAATACCACAGTTAGAAACCAGTTCCTAGTAGTTTTGGAACAGTGGAAAGGTGCCAAGTCTTGCTGGAAAAGGAAATCAGCATCTCCATAAAGCTTGTCAGCAGATGGAAGCAAGAAGTGCTCTAAAATCTCCTGGTGGATACCTGCGTTGACTTTGGACTTGATAAAACACAGTGGATCAACACCAGCAGATGACATGGCCCCAAATCATTACTGACTGGAAACTTCACACTGAACTTCAAGCAATTTGGATTCTGTGCCTCTCCACTCTTCCTCCAGACTCGGGGACCTTGATTTCCAAATGAAATGCAACATTTACTTTCATCTGAAAAAAGGACCTTGGACCACTGCGCAACGGTCCAGTTCTTTTTCTCCTTTGCCCAAGTGAGACACTTCTGACATCGTCTCTGGTTCAGGAGCAGCTTGACAGAAGGAATGCAACACTTGTACTCCATTTCCTGGACACATCTGTGCGTGGTGACTCCTGATGCATTGACTCCAGCCTCAGTCCACTCCTTGTGAAGCTCCCCCAAGTTCTTGAATTGGCTTTGCTTGACAATTTTCTCAAGGCTACGGTCATCGCTGTTGCTTGTGAATCTTTTCCTACCACACTTTTCCCTACCAGTCAAATTTCCATGAATATGCTTTGATCCAGCTCTCTGCAAACAGCCAGCCCTTTCAGCAATGACCTTCTCTGGCTTACCCTCCTTGTGGATGGTGTCACTGAGTGGCTTCTGGACAACTGTCAAGTCAGCAGCCTTCCCCATGATTGTGGTTGTGTGTACCGAACCAGGCTGAGAGATTCATGGTATTTATACTGCATAAAAAGAGAGTTACTCTAACATTACATATCAAAAAATTAGAGTTACACTCTAATTTTTTGATATGCACTATTTAATTTTTCTCTCTATGGCTCCTCCTGGTCTCCACACCTTCATCTGGTGTTTTTTTTATTTTTTTTACCTAACATTAACGGGACAGGAATAGCATGATTAAGATTTGTTGAAGTTGATTGGACAGATTTAACAGAGAGATTTGAGTTCCTTGTGTAAACAGCAAATCATATTGAAATCATAATGAAATCTGGGAGCATTTGAACTTCATTTTGGCAAGTGAAAACTAGACTTCGCACAAGCTCTTTTATTCTTTTTGCCATTTGATTGTTAAATTCTTTGTAGTTTCGCCCCTCTATTTCCTTATGTTTTGTATATTGTTGTTATTGATGTGGTGTATTCTGCAAGCTACTCGAAATAAGTTGAATTAGCATTGTGAAACAGTATTCTGACATCCAAATAAAATAGCAGCCTTTGTTGTGCTTTTCAGGGAGTTTTTCGTGCAACATTCATTTTCATATTTGGAACTCTTGCAGCCGCACAGACAAATGTTTGTATCTATCCATGTGCCCTGGACAGCACCGCCTATAAATAAAACGTACACAAAGATATATAATTCTCATTCTGCGTCACGTCCTCTCCAGTTATGTGAATGTGAAGAGAATATTTTAAATTTAACACTGGATTCAGCACCCGTGCCATGAAAAG
>OMMV01195429.1:0-10324 GCA_900302635.1 Chatrabus melanurus
AATTGTCTAAATACAAGCTTTTCTCATTGCTTGGTTGTGTTATTAATTAGCAGCTACATAGGCAGCATTACAGTAGAACGCTACTATCCGTCGAGGAATGTTTGGGGGCTACGACCTCCATCAATAGTTTTCTTTGGAAAGTAGCCAACGGTGTTAAATGATGGTCTTACGCATGCCATGAAGTTGTAGTATTATACTATTATTATTAATACGCATTGTAAGAGTGCTCCTGGATGCAAACTCAGGTGTGTTGACATAGCTTCTTGGTACGTTACGGCTACCGTAGCTGCAATACTCATTTGGAATAGCGAGGCGCTAGGGAGCATTATTAATTTGAATGCAAAATACAATTTATCCGCCAGGCAGGAGAAATTCCTACACAGTGCCCCTTTAAGCAGAAGGACGTTTTAATAATTATTTATGGTTCTAACATTAATTTATGTATTTTACAGTTTTTAAAAGCGTTTCAAGAATAAGTGATCTGATTTAACAAATAAACATTGCTCCTAAACAGTCCTTAAAGAGTTCTAACAGTTCCGAACCTGTTCAGGTAAAGAAAGTTCAGCGTAATTAAATAGTGTGAATTTTGAACAGAGTCTGGTGGAGTCGACCAAACACACACTGTCATCTTTAAAGCCTTTAACCGTTTGGTTATTATTTAAGACAAATTACTTCGAACATGAACCGTTTGTTACGTTTAAAACAACTTTAATGAAGCTCTTTTCTTACCTGTACACAATGTGGAAGTGGGAGCGTTCCTCTGGCTCCGCCCACCACATCCTGTTTGAGCTGCACGTCAGGCACAGACCTGCTGATGCGTTTAGGTGTTGTCAGAAATATCAGAGCCTGTAAGGTACTTGTGCGAAAACGAACATGTTTGTTTGTTTGTTTCAAGTTATTTGGAGAAAATAAAGGTGTACGAAAATATAGGTACATCCACATTACCAGCAACAGTGACCTGGAATTGTTTTGTTTTCGTTGCCAGATCTGGTTTTTACCACAGCACAGCCAGTGGTCCAGATGTCACTCTGTGTGGGCAGGCAGTCAGTCAGTCAGTCATGCAACATTTCACTTGTGAATGAGATTACTTCAGTTGTACTGGTCCAGTAGTCTCCAAACTTGGTAAATGCATTACGCATAGTGACCCCAAGACGCCTTTTGATTTTGGGGTCAAACGGTCAAGGTCACTGGAGCGTACTTTGTAAAAATTTTGTGAGAGCAATAGCTTCTTTTTTAACTGCCTGGTTGTCATGAAACTTGGTCTGTGTTAAGTATATTGGACCCAGGAACCCTATTGGGTTTGAGATCAAAAGGTCAAAGGTCAAGGTCACTGGAGTGTACTTTGTAAAATATTTTATAAACGCAATAACTTCTTTGCCAATTGCCTGATTGTCACCAAACTTGGTATGTGTATTAGGCATGGTGACCCCAAGAAGCCTACTGGTTTTGGGGTCCAAAGGTCAAAGGTCAAACGCAGTGAACTATACTTTATAAAAGCCTTCTACAGAAAAGAGTCGCTCATCACATCAACGTTTGCCCAGGGCACTGTGGGTTAGTGCAGACGATGCACTTGCTTTATTCACATTCATATTTGTAAGTGACATGTATCTGCTGTCACAGGTTGCGGGCACGCGCGTGCGTGTGCTGTTGCACAGCTTTTGTTTATTTGGTTGTTACTCGTTTCATCCTCCCTCTGTGTTTCGTTATTTCTCCCCGCGCAGTTAGCCTTTGTTCTTTGAGTTAGTTTGCACTCCTGAGGTTTCAGTTTCCCCTCAGTGCTTAGAGCAATGTGCAGGTCTTTCTTCTGTTTATTTTGGGTTGAAGCATGTGGAGCAATGTACTGGTGTTTCTGCAGTTTTACTTTGTTTGATACGCTCCCGTTGCTTTTGTGTTACTCTTTCGCGTTTGTGTCTTTTGTGTTCCTTTTCACATCCTTGCGATGATCATACTTTATTATTAATCTCTTCGTATTCTGGCCCTTTGTTGTAATCCGTTGTTATAGTTTCCGCATGTGTCACTTCTTCCAGGTTTTTATCGTACGAGCCCCCAAGTCTCGGCGTTTCCGCCATTAATTGATGAGCGTCTTTTAAAAGCCGCTCCTTTTCACATGTCCTCTGCCAGATTGTTGTGGTTTCTCATGCTCTCGTGTTCCCAGTGATTCGTGTTCCTAGTGTTCTAGTTAAACCGTGTTTCTTGACCCCTGCTGAGTACTTTGACCTCTTTTTGCCTAATGTCTGTTACTGGTTTTTGGACTGCCTTTGTGCTACTGACCTTGTGCCTGAATACTGATAACCCACCTGCCTTGTACTCCAAAAGACTGTTGCTGGAAATCTGCTTGCTGTGTAAGGAACTGCTACTATGAATATTGTTAACCCCTCTGCTGTACTCTTATGAAAGACTGCCACCAGATATCTGCTCCACTGTGTACCGAACGGCTGCCTGGACTCCATTCTGAGTGACCCCTACTGGACTTGAGACTCTGTGTTTTCTGTGAACTGTTCATCAGTATCAAACAAACCTTTACCTGAGTTTTTTGGAATAAACGTCATTTAACATCACTCACCATTGTCATTCACTGTCTGTGACATCTGCTGTCACATCAGCATACTGCAGGAGAAAGGTACCAGAGGGGCGATGCATACCCTACATGAGCACATCATAAAAAGTGTTCTTGAGCAAGACAATGAACCCCAAGACTTTGGGTCACATTGATGAAAGGTAAAAATCCGAAACACTGCAGAGAAATAGGAATTTAATGACAATCCCAAATCAGAAAAAGTTGGACAGTATGGAAAATGCAAATTTAAAAAATTCCCACAGTGATTCTTACATTTACTTTGACTTCTATGTCATTGCAGACAGTATGAACCCAAGATATTTCATATTTTGTGTGATCAACTTCATCCATTCCTGCATTTAAGGCCTGCAACACATTCCAAAAAAAAAGTTGGGACACTAAAGCATTTACCACTTTGTAATGTTGCTATTCCTTCTCACAACACTTAAAAGGCATTTTAGCATTGAGATGTAGCATGTCAGGTGTTATTTTGTCCCATTCGTCCTGCAAACACATCTTAAAGTGTGCAACAGCATGGGGAATGTGCATTTTTCATTCCAAAATTCTTCACACATTCTCCATTGGGGACAGGTCAGGACAGCAGGCAGGCCAGTCCAGTATTTGTACCCTGTGGTTTTGCATTGTCTTGTTGAAAAATGCATGGACGCCCCTGGAAAAGATGTCATCTTGAAGGCAGCATATGTTGCTCTAAAATTTCAATGTACTTTTCTGCTTTAATGCTGCCATCACAGAAGTGTAAATTACATTTGCCAAGGCCTCTGACACAACCCCATACCAAGACAAACCCTGGCTTTTGGATTTGTTGCTGATAACAGTCTGAATGTTCCTTTTGAGGTTTTTTTGTCCAAAGCACACAGTGTCCATTTCTTCAAAAAAAGATCTGGAATATTGATTCGTGTGACCACAATACAGGTGTCTACTGTGTGATGGTCCTTCCCTGATGCCTCCAAACCCAGAGAATTCAACGCCACTTCTGGACAAGGTCAACATACGGCTTCTTTTTTGCACAGTAAAGTTTTAAGTGGCATTTGTGAATGTAACTCTGTATTGTAGTGCTTGACAAAGGTTTCCCAAGGTAATCCCTTGCTCATGTGGTTATACCAGCTATTGATGAATGACTGTTCTTGATGCAGTGCAGTCTGAGGAATCAGAGATCAGGTGTGTTCAGCTTAGGCTTGCACCCTTGCTCTTTACACACTGAAATTCCTCCAGATTCCTTGAATCGTTTAATGATATTATGCACTATAGTGGGAGAAATATGCAAATCCCTTCCCATCTTTCTTTGAGGAACACTGTTTTTAAACATTTCAATAATTTTCTCACGCATTTGTTGACAAACTAGAGATCTTCTGCCCATCTTTGCTCCTCAAAGACTCGGCCTTTTGTGGATACTGCTTTTGGAACTAAATCATGATTACATTCACCTGTTGACATCACCTGTTTGAAATAACATCATTATTTAATTTTTTTTACCTCATTACTAGCCCTAAATTGTCCCTGTGCCAACTTTTTTTGGAACGTGTTGCAGGCTTGAAATGCTGGAATGGATGTATATTAACAAATGAAATGAAGTTGACCACAGAAGACATGAAATATCTTGGGTTCATACTGTCTGCAATGAAATAGAAGTCAAAGTAAACATCAGAATCACTTTATTTGCATTTTCCATATTGTCCCAACTTTTTCTGATTTGGGGTTGTAATAAAAATGTACATAAGCTATTCTAACTGTATATTTACTGAATATATTTGAAATATTCACTCACTTCTGCAACACCTTCCCAGGGACCAAGGCTTGAAAGTGGTTTTGGGTCGCCTGAAGGATACTGCACAAATCTGGCTTCGGTGTCCCGCTTCAAACTGACGAGAATTTTTTGGGAGCTCAAAATGGGGTTAGCTGGGGTCAAAAATACAAAAATGCCCCAATTCTTTTGCAAAGGATACCAAATTTCTCATCTTGTCATACAGAAACCAAAAATATATACTTTCCCCCATCTCCAACATTCCTTTAAGCCACTATGACTGGAAACATGGAAAAGTCAGTGCATTTTGCTCAAGGGTCAACTTTAATAATACTGTTAAGATTTTCTGATTTGAACAATTTTGGTGTCTAATCATTTGTTTTCTGACATGACAAATTCAACTGAGCTACTGTGAAAAATCAAAAATGGCAGCCTCAACCTTGAAATGTCAAAACAGCTGCCAAAATGAATGTGTTCCGCCCACTATGCGAATGTCAAATGTGTCAGAATTGGACCTGGACCATACTGGAATTCTGCTACTGCGCAAGACTCCCATAAGTGCACAAAGACATGGTCTGGATGCAGAATTATTCTTATGCATTTCAGAAAAATTAAACCCGAAACGTTTTCCTAATCCTGACCCTACACCATTTCAGAGAAAGCAGTTTGCAAGGTTGCCAAGGCAACTTAAACATCAGGTTTGTTACAAAACTGGAAGTACACAGCGATCAGTTTTAGGAGCGCAAAATCTTCCGGCTGCACTGAACAAATGTTTTAAAATTGCAAAACATTTGGTCCTTAGAGGGTCTTGGTGAAACCCAATTATGCTCAAATTCAAACTGGTCTGAGATACACACATTTGGGATGTCCCGTTCAAAACTGGTGAAAATCTGTTCAACTTTAAGTTATCGTCGTCACAAGAAAGTGTGACTGACGCATGCATGCGCCCACTGAGTACGTTTCTAGTCCCCCTTCTGACCTTACAGCTGGCGGGAATAAAATGACCCACAGTTAGTTAGTTAGATCAGGTTAAGGTTACGGGTCAGGTTAAGGTTACGGGTCAGGTTAAGGTTTCTCTCCCATTAGTCACAGACATGTACCTTCAGGAATTGGCGTGTTTTGCAAGTCAAATCGGTGATATGTTTGATAACTTTCAGTCACGTGACATTCTCTGGAAATTGTGATGATCCGAGGAGCAAGGATGGATTACTGAACGGGCCTACCGGGCCCAGCCCCAGGGGCCAAAGGGCTCAGGAGGCCCTGAAGCCAAATAACACTAGTTATGTTATGTGATATGCCTTAATAGGGCCCCTCTCTATCATATAATTGTGCATGAGTACAGGGGTGAGTGCCGGTATGGTGGGGGTGCCAGTGCGAGGGGGGTGGTGAATTCCCCATCTGTGCCCAGCGGCCCACTGGCTCATAATCCGTCCATGCCGAGGAGGTGTGCTTCATGAGTCAACGAAGGACGTGTATTTGGTCATCCGACAATGATCAATGACAGCAGATTTAGACATTGCTATTTTCACTTTTAACAGGACAATGCCAACTCCCGCCTTGTGTGTCAATCGGCGCCACCTAGAGGAAAGGAATGTAACAGTAATGCTGCAGTGAATAAAAGATCAATTCAAACAGTCTTGATCCCTGAGGTTCACAAACTTTAACTGCTGTCTGCTTAATTGTTTAACTGGATCTATATTAATGGGTTCGCAGACACTTAAAAAAAACGATTTCTGCACTAATTTGTCTAAAATCAAACCACAGCCGGCTGGTGTCAAAGTTTTCCTTCCAGATCGTTCAGTTTAATAAATGCCCAGCAGATGGCGGTGTTGTACACCTGCCCCACTTGTCCTTTCGAGCAGCGCGGCGCGCGCGCAGGCGGTAAAGCTCTCGCTGGCTGGACTTCAGGTCGGTCACGTGACGATGACGTCCGAACGTGAGTGTGTGTGCGCGCGCTGTGTAACAGCTGGATCACAGTTTGACAGCTGACGGACCGAAACACAACAACAATCAAACTTTTCCACACAAAAAAATGATGCACATCGCGGAGCTGTGACTGTTTTTTTCTTCCAGTTGACAGCTGACGAGGTGAGAAAGGATTTAACTGGTATGTTTTGTTTTTAACTATTTAACTATTTAGTTTTTAACTTGGCTGTTTAGTCCTCGTTAAGGAATTTAAAGCACTTTCAGGAATCGTTTCTGCCTCCATCGACTGTAATCAATGCTTAAAGTTTGTGTGCATTATTTTAATTTAAATTACAGAATGAGACAACATTTATGATCATTTTTTATTAATTTGATAAGAAAAGAATGCCCCTGAATTTACTGCACAGTGTGATGTTTAGTTGCAATGAAGCTGTAAGTTAATCATTAAAGGCAAAATAAAAGAGAGGAAATGAACTTTTAATTGGAGTCATCTGCTGAAAATTGTTGCTTAGTCTTTTATGTCATTCATGGGTGAAATCTCACTGCCTTCACCAGAGGAGAAATGGTTTAATGATGTAGTTAATGGATGAGTATACAATGAGATGCATTCTTTTTAGGGTAGATTGGTACCTTTTAGGGTAGATACTAAACCTTGGGAGCAATCTCTTGGGTGCAATGTAAAGTGCGATGGCTCCAAGGCTATAAGAGTATCAATCTGAAAGTTTCACTTGCACACAATACATGGGTGATTCTCCAACCAAGGGGCAAATTAGGCTCCATGTATTCACCTGCATTTAATTTTAATCTCACTTGAAATATTTATGTACCAGTGATTTTATTTTGTCTCGTTTGATCGCATGATAAAATGATAAGCACCAAAAGAGGTACAACTTTCAAATTGATTTGAGAAGAACACACAAAAATAGATGTCCTAATTAAAGGTATGTTGATGATAATTAGTGTTTTCTGACAGAATAATTGATAATTTGCTGTTTTTGCTTTGAGTCGTGTTTAAATTATTATCTATAAAAGTTCCAGGCTGCAAAAGTCGTTAAATTTTTCATAAGTGAGCTCAAAATGTTAGTTCTAGAATTTTGGTCAACTCCATTACGTTTGAACTTTGCTGCCCTCTAATGGTAGCCAGCTGAGTTACTCAGTTACTCAGTTACCTCTGTTACTCCCTCTGGCAAATTATTTATCAGAGAATTTAATAAATAGAATATGGATTGGATTTGGTTTTTAGATCACGCATAAATGCAACATAACTGTCATTCCAATGAATTACCATGTGGCAGTTCAGAAGGCTGAACAGCTGAAATCGTCACCTCCGTTACAGTCAATTCCGTTACATGTTGTTTTGGACTGCTATAAAAATTCAAAAATATCGAAACGTGCACTGCATTTGTTGGTTTTGGAACGCCTTGTTATCCAGTTTGATTATGCAACAGGAATTTAAACATTCTGAAGAACTTATTTTGATCATTTGTGGAACCTGTAATTTGCCCCCTAGTTAAAGAATCGCCCACATAGTGAATTGGAGGATCAATTGCACTGAGCAAAAAAAATTACATGTAAGGTGACAACTGGGAAAATTCAGTCTGTGTGGGTCAAAAGACAGATGGCTCCCAAGTTGCTCCCAAGTCAATTTTGAGACATTTGTCTTTGACCAGTCTTCACAAAATTTCACACGCATATTCTCAAGAGAGATAGCTAACTATCTTTACATTTTTATAGGCATATTCCCTAAAATTACCTGACTAGACAAATTTAAAGTTGCTCCCAAGTCGATATAAACCCTTAAAAATACATGTTCCTTTTAATCAATCTTCATGAAACTTCACATACACATAGCCAAGGGTGATACGTATAGAATGCGTTCAGGCTCCCCTCGTAAATCCTCCTTCTCCTGAGATTAAAAATTATAAAATCAACCTGTCTGTGCTTAAAAGTACTTTTAGGGTCTAATGGAGCCGAAGCAAATTTTTATTTAGATGCAAGTATCCCTTGCATTAAAAGGGAGCGCCAGCTTCAACATTTTGGCCATGTGGTGCGTTTCTCTGTGTATGATCCTATGAGCACCTATGTGCTTCTATGAGCACATAGGTGCCTGAGTGTTGAAGGCCAAGGGGATGCCCATGCTTCACCTGGCTGCGGCAGATAGATGGTTATTTTAGAGATGTGGGGATGTTATTGCACTTTGATTATTGGGGCTCAGTGTTTGTTGCAGTCTGAGTTTCGGGTGTGTATGGCCCAGGGGAACAAACTCTTTGTGAGTCTGGTAGTGTGTGTGACTTGACTGACCTGTAATGTCTTCCATCTAAAAGTGGAAAATATCACATTTCTATCTGATGCGTCCAACTCCATCAATTCTTAATGACCCTCAGGTTCTGTTGGACCTTTGGGACATTTAATTCCCAATTCTTCATATTGGCCCTTGAATACAGCCCAAGGTTGCCCAGTTAACTCCTAATTATGGCAATCAGTCATATGAACACTTTTAAAACGATTTCTGAATTCTTTTGGAATTTTTGTGCTGTTTAACGAAGCAGTTAACTTGGTGTATGTAAACATTTGACCCACTGAAAATCTGACGTCGTGAATAAAACCTATCTTGTAACTATTATTTTAAATAACTATATATGGAAATAAAGTAGACATTAGAATTGACTAGGAATAACCTGTGTAAAGCATGGAAATAAATTTGTAGCCATGGTGAGTTTTTCATATTCAAAGTGTTCAGCATTTGCTTGTGTCGCCAAAGGTCCCGAGTTGGAAACTTGTCCAGGGCAGAAAAAATACAAATTTTTCTTTTTAATTTTAATTTTTGTGCCGTTTAAAACAATTTTTGTCCCATTTTAAGCCTTCAGGTATATATTAATTCATTCATTCATTTTCTATACCCGCTTACTCCAATTAAGGGTCACGGGGGTGCTGGAGCCTAACCCAGCGGTCATTGGGCGAGAGGCGGGGTACGCCCTGGACAGGTTGCTAGTCCATCGCAGGGCCACAGATAGACAAACACAGCCACACTCTCACTCACACCTACGGTCAATTTAGAGTCACCAATTCACCGAACATGCATGTCTTTGGAAGTGGGAGGAAACCGGAGCAGCCGGAGGAAACCCATGCAAACTCCACACAGAAAGGAACTAAAGTGTAGATCTGTGCCAGGAGGCTGTCTCAGTGTGTCGCTTATAAGTGTGCGGAGCTTTGGTGGCGCTGTTGTCATAACACCATGGCCGCGGCGGGGGACGGTCGCAATGCGTGATGGGAAAAGAACAATGGAAGAGCGGCAAATTTGAAATTGAAGTGAGCGAGAAAATTGCATAACACAATGGGTTACCCCGAGAAACGAAGTGAGATATCGTTTTACCCTAATGAGGGGCCAACGGGAAAACATTTGGCAGTCAGTGGAGGGACGTATAGTAGTGGATGGCTCGGAAAGTCTTGACGAAGTGGGTATTATAATATAGATTCAAAACATTTTTTGTTCGATAAAATATTTGCATTTGGGGTTTTGCATTTCAAAACTGATTTTTGAAAGTTTTCAGCCAGGGTGGATGTAAACTTATGTCCTCAAAGTGCTTTACAATGATACCTCACATTCACACACGCACACACTGATGTTGGCATGCTACCATGCAAGGTGCTCAACTGCACATCGGGCGCAACGCGGGGATTAAGGACCTTGCTCAAAGGCACCTTTGAGCTGTCTTGTACTCGTGGATAAAATAACAAGGCAAAGCCAAGTGACATATCAAAATATTATTTCAAATTGTAATTAGTCAAAGTCAAAGTCCGTTTTAATGTCAATTTCTTCACATGTGCCAGACATACAAAGGAATCGAAATTACGTTTCCCACTATCCTACCTACGGTGAAGACAAGACAAGACATTTCTGTCGAACAATAAGAGAGCAGTTCACAGTGTAAATGTTAGAAGTAGCAGCAAAAGTTATATGTATAAGTTAGGAGTTGTAATAGTGCAAAAACAGTCGGTAATAGCAGCAGAAGTTTTTGTTTAACATAAGTGTGCAAGTGGCATAGTAGTGCAAAGCCATTTGTGTGGGTCAGAGGGAT
>OMMV01195437.1:0-15379 GCA_900302635.1 Chatrabus melanurus
GAGGGCAGCAAAGCCCAAACTTAACGGAGTTGACCAAAATTTTAGGACTAACATTTTGAGCTCACTTATGAAAAACGTAACATCTTTTGGAGCCTGGAACTTTTATCATATAAATAAAGCAAAGTTCATTCTAAAGCGTGGGACTGCCTCTGCAGACTTTAATATTGGTCGTAGCCCCTTCAGATTTGGCATGGAGATAGAGTGGGACAGCCCCTAACATTTTGTCTTATTTTGAGTTGTCCAGCCAGGACAGATACTGCAAGGCTGGCACTATTGTTCCTGTTGGAGGCCTATTGTGTGGCTTCTGCTCCATGAAATGTCACCAAAATTAGCAGGGAAGTTGGGTTTGGATGAGTAGAAAGTGATGGAAGGTGATTTTAGAGCAGCTGAACAAAAATGCAGATAGTGCAAGTCTACCCTATTTTCCAGGCATTTCTAGCCTTTGAGGTACCTCTTTTTTTTTTGGTGCTTATCATTTTATCATGCGATCAGACTAGACAAAAATAAAATCACTGGAACATAAATGTTTCAAATGAGATTAAAATTAAATGCAGGTGAAATACATGGACCCTAATTTGCCCCTTAGTTGGAGAATCACCCACATTTTGTCAAAGATGGTGACTAGTCATTGGTCCGAAGGCCCATTGGTCTTTAGCATACTTCAAAGCTATAAAAATAATAAAATATTTACATATTTTGGGTTTTACTATATATCTAATATTTAAATCATGTTACAGTTATTCTAAACATGAAGTACCTTATAAGATGGATCCCTTAAAAGTAACTTAGGCCCGGACCAGTGGACCTCCGGACCAGTGGACCTTAAAGTTAAATTTTCACATTTGAAATAAAATGGCTTAAATTCTGTTTATGATTTTGGCGATTTATCTGCTGAAAATGTGTGTGTATAGGGAATTGTAGTTTGTTTAAGAAAGGACAAGTTATGGGACACTGTCTTGCCTGCAAAAAAAAACAAAAAAAACGTTTTAACAATATGTTAGACAATCTGTTGCAGGTCAAATATTCCTGTAATGAAGTAATCTATTGTAAAGAAGCGCATTGTGACACCTGAAAAGTTAGTTCTATTCAAACATTTTGAGGAAACTAATTACCTCAAACCATTTAAATTTAGTTAACTCAAGACTTCGGACCTTCGGACCAATGGACCTTCCCCGTCATGGATGAGTAGAAGCTTGATGTCTGACAATGTTTAACAGATAAGGCTGCTACCAGCATAACTCAGACGGAATCCTTCAAATGTAATAAATACCTTTTAAAAAAAATAAAAAATTAAATAAGTGGAAATTACCCACGGATACACTTGAAGCCCCCCTCCCCCTTCCCTGTGGGCACATCACGGGACTGTTGAGTTGGGTTTCAGTGTTTGGGGTGTGTGAGTGGGCCTGCTTTCTTATGCTAATGCCTGTGTGACATCATCAGTGAGATCAAAGCGGGGGCCGGGGTACTTTAGCTCAGCCTGCCCGGCCGCCGGCACTCACAGCCCGCAGACACTCACAGCGACATGCCTACCTGTCCGGAGCTATTCCACCGACCCACGCTGGATTTTACTCACGCTTCTCCCCTGATACCGACACACGCACAACTCTGAAAGGATTTTTCCGGACCGGCTGATATTTAACCTTCATTTCTTTTTTATATTTTATTCAACGTGAAAGCTGATTAAAGCTGCGACCAAAAAAAAAAAACCCCAAAAAAACGGTGAGCTACTTCTTTTTTTGGTTTGTTTTGTTTTTTTTTGTCGGAGCGGTTGCAGTGAATATGGAATGTTATCAGTGCCACAATATGCAACACTGTTTTAAGGTCGTTTAGTAAAGGTAAATGTTCAGTTTGAAGCCAAAATGTGGTGCTAATTAAGTATTATGCTGAAAAAAAGATTATCAGTTTGCATTAAGATAAATCTGAATCCTATAAAGAACAATTTATACAGATTCTAAAACTAAATTTGTCTGTTTGAGTTCAGTGCATCCTAAACTGTGTAAGACTGTAATGTAACATTATGTAGTGTATTAGTTTAGGATAGCGCCTTTGGTAAAGAGACTTTTTACAGATTTTAAAATCACATCTTGCAGTTTCAAATACAATCTCAATTTCTGTGGCTTTTTAAACATTGTAATCACATATTCTGGTAGAAATAGGTGTATAGAGAATCTTAGTTGAAGAGAAGACAGTAAATACCGTAGTAAATCCTTGGGCACATTTACAGAGGATACTTTCTAGTGATGTTAAACTCAAAGTTGTCAATTTGAAACACAAGATATCTCAAATTCTACGTAATTTAAAACGCTATTGAAGTATTGTAGTAGAAATAAGTGTATAGTGTTAGTTGAAGATAGGAAATCATGGTAAATCAATGGGATCACTTGTAAAGGCAACTATCTACTGATCTTGAAATTTGTCCATTTCAAATGCAAACTATCTCGATTTCTGTGTAATGAAGTATTCTGTTGAAAATAAGAGTACAGAGACTGTTAGTTTAACATAGGGCAAATCATAGTAAATGGACTTTTTTTTTGCAAAAACTACTTTGTGTGTATTTCTAACTTAAATTTGTTGAACAAATTGAAATTCCAAGCAGTTTACAAGCCTGTAATAGAACAATCTGTTTTTAAAAAGTGTGATAGAAATGGTTGAGGATTGTAAATTTTTTTACGACTTTCTGCACAGTTAAATTTGTTCAGGTTCAAATTTCTCATTCTGTTCAATTTACTTAAACTGCAATGGTATAATCTGCTGACAATACCTGGAGAGAGTTTAAAATAGTGCTAGTGATAGGAAACAGCCTTTATTCATGTAAAGGCTACTTTACATGGACTTTAAAGTTAAATTTGTTAATTTGAAATAAAATGGCTTAAATTCTGTTTATGATTTTGGTGATTTATCTGCTGAAAATGTGTGTATAGGGAATGGTAGTTTGTTTAAGACAGGACAAGTTATGGTACACTGTCTTTCCTGGAAAAAAGTACTTTTTAACAATATGTTAGACAATCTGTTTCAGGTGAGTTATTACTGTAATGAAGTAATCTATTGAAAAGATGTGCATTGTAAAACCTGAAAAGTTAGTTCTATTCAAACATTTTGAGGAAAAAATTACTTACAAACAATTTAAATTTAGTTAACTCGAATTATTCAACCATCAAAACTCATTTTAAGTAAATGAATGTGGTTAATTTGTGTTAAGTCACTAAATGAGTATAATAAAGTGAGGTCCTAAAAAAATTTAAGTATGTCATAATCCGGTGACCGTCTGATTCGTGAGCAACCTGCTTTCCCAACTGAGCTACAGTGATTGATGATTCTGTTTTACATTATATTTCATCTAGCTTGTTTTCCCTTTTGTCAAATTGTCTGACGAAGACAGACTCTTAACCTGGAAGGTCATTATAAGTTATTTTCTTTCATTTTTGTTGACTGAGGCAGATTCAGATGATATATGTGCTGGAATTAAGCAACAAAAAGAAAATAGAATGAGTTTATATGTATTTATGTAACAAAATCCCTGAGTACTCCTGTATGCCAAAGTGTCCTTGATAAAGACACTAAACTGCCAGGTTCAAGTCCCAACCCCATGAAGGAACAGTGTCTGGCTGCAAAGATCATATCCAAGTCTGGTCATGTTTGGGTTTTTTTTTTAAAATTAGTTGGTGCAGTATTTTCAATGAGTGCAATATACTTGAAGTTTATTAAACACTTATCGACCAACTTTTTGTTACATAAATAAAATTATTATTGATGCTTACATTTTTGGAGTTAACATTACTTAATTGGTTTGAGTATCATTTTCATCAAGATGTTTGAGTTCAACTAACTTATCAGGTTCAACAGTGTGTATGGAAAATTTAAAATAGGACAAATGATGATGAATTGCCTTCATTCCTGTAAAGACTACTTTTTCAGGATTACCAATTTTGAATTTAAAAAAATGTCGTATCTTTATGTAACTGTAATATAGTAATCTGAAATAACTGTATGGAGAATGTTATTTTGCTAAAGATACAGAAAGTGATGGTTAACCTACAATTTCCCCATGTTGACTTTAACAATTTTAACTTTAATTTTACTTTGATTAGCAGTTTCAGGTTAAATATGTCAAAATCTGCCCAATTTATAACAAAAATCTGCTGAAAATAAGAGTATGGAAAACGTTAATATGTTATCTTCATTCCTGTAAAGACTACTTTTTCAGGATTACTAATTTTGAATTAAAAAAGTCATATCTTTGCAATTAATGTAACTGTAACAGAGTAGTCTGATGAAAATAAGTGCACGGGGGAATGTTATTTTGCACAAAGTGATTGGTTAACCAACACTTTCCCCATTTCCCCAGTTTTAATGTTAATTAGCAACTTCAGGTAAAAAGATTGATAAGATTTATGATGCTGTTATGGAGCAATACACTGAAAATAAGTGTGTGGAAAATGTCAATTTGTTAAAGACTGAGGAAAATATTAAATTGCCTTTATTTCTATCATGGCTAATTTCTATAAATTGCAAAGTAAAATTTGCCAAATTTGGTGCTTTTTCTTGAAAAGAACATTTTCTACAGGCACTATATTCATCGACTGCAGTTTAAAAATGTGTCAAATGATGCAAAACATGAAAACCTAAGTGAAGATCACTGCATCGCACTGTTAAGGTTTTAAAAATCGATTTCAGTTAAACAGGAAACATGATTAACAGACTACATGTTGCTCACTGCTCAGTTATCTGGGCTTGATGAAAGACTGATGGTCGTTATCTTTTCAGGGAAATAGCAGCTGCCATTTAGGCCACATTGCCAAATGCAAATTTTAAGCAGGCTTCAGCTGCACAGCTATGACTCCAAAAGGTAAACACATTGTCTTAAAAGTCTTCAAAAGGCTCAAGAAATTATTATTATTATTTTTTTAAAACAGCAATCTATAATAACTTATGTTGTTGTAGACTACAGTTCATAATAGTTCTAAATTCTTTAAAGTAGCTACTCAGGCAAAATGTAACAGAAAACATCATGTAAATAATTAGTATCAATGATTTTGACACTATTCCGAGGGGCCAATCTGCACCCAGGACCGGATCCCTGCCGTAAAAAGGCCCATTATCTATTACCTGCAGGTTTAACAGTTAAAGCTATCTTCAAAGGGATTCCTTATCTCCAGCTCCAAGCGTTGTCAGATAATGCGCTTCTGATGCTGCAGCGGCGGCCCACTGAATGCAGATTGCAGCGCTGATCCACGCTTGTGCCCGACTTCTGTCAATCTACCTGAAATTCTTTGAATTTTCCCAACGCGAGCGCACTGACTTACAGTAAGAAAACGATACAGCAGCAAACGTAATGGACTGTAATCACGTAACACGACTGCTCCGCGCCTCGGTGCTTCTGCGTTTAAAGTTTAGCAAAAGTTCTCGCGATTGGAGATAAAACTTCCCAAAAATCGCTTCATAATTTGTTTAAACTTTATTTTTTTTAAATTTGTTTCTGATTTTTTCCCCTAATTTGGTAGCCAATTGAACCCCTAGTTTTGTCCCAATATCCCATGAGCAACCGCTCTTTCAAGGACTTGCCGTCCTGCCCCTGCCCCCCCGGTGGCCAGAATGACAGGCACGCCTTCTTCATGCCGTACCCGTCTTGCCCTGCACCATTAATCCGAGGCGTCCAGGAACATTTACAGATGGCTCATCCTGCCGAGTCCCTCCCCCCTCCCTCAGAGCGGCGAGGCCAATTGTTGCCGCTCCCATTGCACCGGCCATACTCAGATCTGGCAGGACCGGGAATCGAACCCCGGTCCTCGGGGGCAACTGCACCAAACTAAAAGCTTGACGCTTAGACTGCTGCGCCACCAATTTGTTTAAACTTTACCACAGAGCCCATCAATAAACGGAATGGTCCATGTAACAGAAAAACAATACGTAATACATAAGGATGCAAAAAAAACAAAAAAAACCGAACCGCAGGCCATGTACTGTCAAAAACCGTCACATCTGTAATATTGACTATGAATTATATGGTCATGTTCAGGTGTTTGTTCTTAACGTGATTTATTAAAAAACTGCAGGCAGAATGTTCAGGAAGTGCAATATTCAAGCCAATTGAATATTTCAAGTGATATTATTCAGTCCTTGTAATTTTGTGCGAGTCTTTTGCTGGATATCAGTGTGAGGAAACCTGACAGGAATGGACCACGATACGAACCGTACCGTGAAACCGTGATTCGTATTGGAACCGTGAGGGCGGTGTATCGTTCCACCCCTCGTGATGCCGCAGTTGAGTAGGAAGCATCACAAGCTAAATGCCTGTTTGGTGTCTGAAAATACACACCGCACGCAGTGCTGTCTTTATGACCATTTAAGACACTACATTTCCTTGCAGCTACAGCAAAGCAACTGCCAACGTGCACACGTGCGTGCAGCTGTGTGACTTTTCTGCCTGCGTGCTACAGTGTTAATGACTCACGTGGAGAACATTTCTGAAGGATTCTTACAAACAGTTTTATTCGTTTGTATGAAGCCATGGCTATTCACAGGATGATCCTGTAAATAAGGAATTTTTTTTTTTTTTTGCACTATTGACAGGATCACGTTAATTGCTGGCAACCAATCACAAGCCAAGAAAGGCAACCAATCACAGCACACCTTGCTTGCTTGTGTGCTGTATTCTGCCAGGCCGCATATTATGTTACATCATTGCTCACGTTTTGGATGCAGGCCTTTAAAATGGTTTTATGGAGGTTTTTTTTTTTTTTTTGACCATTTTCAGCCAAAAATGTATATTTTGGGCTCCTGTGCCATGATATTAAGGCCATATGACCTAAAATTTGGTATGGGCGTAGCTCAGGAATACAGGCTTGGGCGTTTTTTGGGATGTTTTGGCGGGAAATCCCATATGTATGGGAAGCTCTGATTGGCTGATACTGTTCCCGTCAATAAGGGATTTTTTTTGCACTTTTGACAGGATCATCCTGTCAATAGCCTCCGGCCTTTGTATAATTTGTGCTGCAAATAACAGATTTTTGACATTGATGCCGTTTCAGTCAAATTCTCATTTATCAGATTTACATTGTTTTGAACTAATTGTCTTTAAAGAATGTGGGTGAGTTTTGTTTTTTCTTTAGTGGGTTAATTGTGGAATGATTATTTATTTATTCTAAAAACCAATTTCATGGCCATAACAAGGGCGTTTGAAAACTGTTGATTCACATGAACGAAGCCCAGAAGCTGGAACGTTCACTGAAACAATCAAATTACCCATATGATTCCAATAATAAAAGTTATTGCAGCAAATTAACCGTTACATTCATGGAGCTATTGCAAAAACAGTGAGTGCACGTGCACGTTTCCCCGACACACTGTGTGTTATGGTTGCTTTTTAATGCGCCGGTGCTGTGCGTTCCCACATCCACAAACTCACGGAACTGCTCTGGTTTCCTGGTTGGCATCTTCCCAGACAGACCTGCTGTCTGATTTATGCTGCATTCCAAAGGAAACCGGGAACTTGGGATTTCTGACCTCCGACTACAAAAAAAATCGGAGAAACTCCACCAGAGGTCAAAATTCCTACTCAGTAACTCAGGAAAGATTTCTTATCTCCGACTTCTGCATTTGACGTCATTCCCCAAAATGACAGCTTGCACAGGAAACGTTATCTAGAACATTGCGACCAAAACAATCAGATCTTTTGTTCGAATCAAACTAAGTCTGTCAAACAATTAAAAAGAAAAAGAATCTAAATAATTAGATGCTTTGTGATTCATTGATCGAAAAGAATCACATATATCATTTTATGAAGTGACAAGCAATCTATCACAGGTGGGCTTAGGTGCGCCAAAGTACACAGAGCAGATCGAGCCAGACAGGAAGTAGCCATATGAATGGCATAGTGACTCTGGCCAATTTTCAAAATAAAACACCCCGTGTAGATTACGGATTGTATTTCACTTCATTAATAACGACAATAACATTAAATACAATTAAAGCATACAAAAAAAATAAAGAAACTGTGTAACTACATAGACTACTCACCTGTGGTAGAAGCATGAAATCCACAGAAAAATGTCTAAAAATGCTCCGTTCCTCAAATGCTGCCCTGCCAATGGGACCTTAAACCGCGTGCATCACGGATTAAAACCGCAGCACACACTCGACTTTGTAAAGCCTTGGAATCAAAGGTGTGTTTGAGACTGAACTCCCGGTCAAGAGTGTGATTTAACATCAGGTGCTGTGCGAGCGCTTAGCTTGTTGCTAAGTGTTTTGTGTTAACGTGATGCTTCAGGCTCGAAAAACTCCAGTGGTATGAAAATTCCACAGATATTGCACAGACCCATGTTTCTATCAACAGTTCCATCTGGGCGTTTAAAAAAAAAAGTACAATTCCCCTTCACGGGCCAAGCAGCGTCTTCATCATGTTTACAAAGCTACTGTGGACAAAATGACAACAGGGCCAAAGAGCGTGATTAAGCAGCGTTATTTTTTCCCTATAATTAATTCATCTAAATGAATGTGTTACTTTGACAGCCCTAAATGCGCCTCTTTTGTTCTTCTATTTCTTCGGTCAAGTGAAGCACATGTCTGCAGCAAACCTTGAGGCAGCCAAGTTTTTTCCCCACTTGTCTGTGTATCAAACGTGCCGAGGTGGAAAATGATGTCATTTCAATTCTTTTCCATTTCAGTTTATTAATACGGTGCCAAATCGTAACATAAGCCACCTCAAGGTGCTATGCACGAGCAAGGTCTAGACCAGGGGTGGGCAATCATGTGCCATGAAGGGCCAAGACAGTCCAGGCTTTCCTTGCTACCGATCACCTCAGCAGGTGATTCCACAGATGATCAGGACTTTAAGTTGAGGTTAGGAGCTCATCAGTAAAACCACCTGCTGAGGTGATTGGTTGCAAGGAAAACCTGCACCATCTTGGCCCCTGTTGCCCACCTCTGGTCTAGACCTTACCTGCCCCCCACATTGGCAACATTGATGAGGGAAAACGTCCTCAGCGGTTTTTGATTTTACAGGAAGAAACCTCAAGCAGACCAGACCCAGTGGGGCGGCCATCTGCTGCGGCGATTCTAACCAGACAAAAGGCACAACACAAGATTGACAGAACATGCAAAGCCAGAAATGTTGCAACTAAAGCCAGTATCTCACGGAGCGGCGAATGCTGATGAACGTTGCGATTTTTGGATTCGCCGCTTGTCTGACGAATGTTGGCGAAAATCAGGGTTCACCTCTGTCGTGAGTGATATTTTTCTGTCAGGAAGAAGCCCGACGCGTTGCTGCCCTCGAGGGAAGAATCGCTTTGTCTGGCTGCTGCTGCTGCTGCAGCTTTTGCTTGTATTCACTACGTGGCGAACCAAAAATAACTTTGGCGACACATTTTACAACCGTTTGCAAGTGCTGACAACCGTTTTGCAACCGCTTGCAGAAAAATACATTCGCCAAGAAATTTTGGACATGTTCGAAATTCCTGTGTTTGCGACCCTAAAAAGTGTTTGCGAACTGTTATGCAACCTTTTACGAACCCTGACGAAAACCAAAAATTGCAACGTTCGTCATCATTTGCCGCTCCATGACATTCGGGCTTTAGCAACCATATATAAATCATTTTTCAGAACGGTGGTATAATTGAATAGACAGCAACGAGGTGTAGATTAGTGTCCCAATGAAATAGACTGTGTGAGATTTCCACAGTTTATCCCCAAATATCCCAGTTTTGAGTTCTGATTTTCCACTTCTAAGGTACATTGAATGCAGCATTAGATTTTGACTGCAATAATAATTAAAAAATGCTAGAATCTGTGGGGAAAGAGATCAGTATGTTTGTTTAAAAAAGGTTTCAAAGCTAGTATAAGACAGGCGCTGTCACCAAAATATGGTTAATTCTCTCCTCGTGCAAAAGAGGTTAAAGAATGTAATTTAATATAACTAAAGCAGACATTCACATCTGAATACTTGAATTTATCATGAAAAATAATCAGTAGAAACTTCAGTTATGGAAATAATTAATAGTTGCAGTGCTATTTGCAATTAAAAGTAAGAATAATAACCCCTCTGACAGGACTGGCAGACAGGACACGAGCAAACAGAGGAACAGCCAATTCCAGCTGACATCATCAGGATAGAAGCTGCTGCTCTTCATTCCTCCTCGGTGATGGACTTTCATCCTCCCCTTTCTCATTTTGAAGAGGCTCCAATTCCTCGATGATGACTGTTGATGAAGTAATTCTGCCTTTTTTAGTCCAACTGGAAAACAAGCGGACTCTAAAATCAAAACATTTTTGCTCTGTGAGTCGCACGAAAGTCGCTCCGTTGCTCAGTGGAAAACTGGGGGTCTGAGAATGGGACAAACAGGCCAAATAACAGAAAGGAAGATTTGACTTTGTGTGGCAAACCTGGGGTTCTTTCCTGGTGGGGTTATTGTAGTTCTTGGCTGCGAGGGGCTGCGGCCCCGCCCTATCGCCGCCAGTGATCTCAGCCCTATAAGGCTGCCAGAACTCACAGACTTTCACCGTGGTTCCTAAAGCATATCTCCAGGCATGTCAAGTCAAGATGCTTAAAACGTGAACATTTTCTACGCCCGCCGTGACATTTCATGTTGTCTGTGTCATTCCTGACAGGCTTTCGGAGACGGAATCGTGCCATGCCATTTGACTTTTGAGCCTGAGCCTTTTGTACTCGTGTCCTGCGCGTGTGTGTCGAAGCCACTTTCCAATCATGAGGAGCAGCTCCCACATCCTGCCTCTCGGTGTGCTCACTGCCCTGCTGCTGTCTCAGGTCTGCTCCGGCATCAGATGGCTGTAAGTATTCTCAGCCTTCCGCTCGTGCAGTCAAACAGCGTCAGAGCAGATGCGTTGCTGCGGCTCTTTTGCCGCACGCTGTTGTCAGACGGCGGAGGGCCCGTGGGAGCTCTGAAACGGGCCCCGACGTTCCTCAAGTTTCACCATCAAGGGGCTTGTGTTCTCTACATGTGTATAGATATGGACGGTAGATTAGCTGGCAGTTCTTCGGGTTATGAACGGAAACCTCTTTGTTTCATGAACTTTATGTGGGTTCAGTAAAAGGAGGCGGCGCGTGTATTTATGTTCCAAGATGTCTGATTGAATTTACCTCCTCTTGCTCTATAATAACAAGAAGATAAGAACGGAAAACAAGAAGAGCATAGACCTTTGCCAAGGCTGTGCAGGCCGACATATTTTGCACTGCAAACATACGCACAATAATCTAATAATAGCCGGGTCATATTTATTTATTTAGAATGAATAAACATTTCAAAGTTACAGTTTCAGTATCTGTTGATTTAGAACACATCGCCCCGTGCCGAAGGTTATTTTTTCAGCAGCACTTGTCTGTTTGTCTGTTAGCAGGAGTACCCAAAATGTTTTCATGAACTTGGTGAAATTATTAATCGTATCAAGTCGTTTTCAGCTTCGGTTTCGTTCGGGACGCGGATGTACAACCTCTCTGCAATCAGACTGACCAAATGTTTGCAATATCCACTGCTGTGATTGGTCACGACCGCAAACGTTTTGTCGGTCTGAATGTACCTCCTGGTTTAACATAAAACAACTTGAAAACTTTAAGCAACCAGCCGCACAGACATTTTGAATTTTCTCAACTGAAGCCGCTATCTCACTGGGCTCGCGAGCGATTGGCGACTGAGACGAATGGCCGTTTGTCTAATTCGGCTCTTGGTCTCAATGTAGTCTGAAATTATTCTCTCAGCAGTCGGAATCAGTATCCCCATTCGCTAATTAGTTGCTCGCCCCGATTTCATTCACATGCAGATTTTGAAAATGTTGAAAACCCTGGTGGCGAATAAACGACTGCTTATTTTCACTAACTTATTTCTAACTATTCTCTAACTAGTCTTTTTACTCGCCAAGGAGTCTTCAATAGACTGCTACCAAGTTCAATTCAATTCAATTTATTTATATAGCGCCAAATCACAACATAGTCGCCCCAAGGCGCTTCACAAGGGTAAGATCTAACCTTACCCATCCCCTGAGCAAGCACAATAGCAACAGTGGTAAGGAAAACAAAACAAGTTGCCCTCCGATCTGTTTCAGTTGCCCAGTTCGCTTCTTTTGCTACAAGGTCGGATCATGGTCGAAACGTGGTCGACAGTTGTTAGCGAGTAATTAAGGAATTGAAGACGAAAGACATACGGTTGCTTAGCGAACATTCATCAAATATTCTTCAACAAGATGCCCCGCGGTCATCTAATTCGTTAAACGGTTGTCAAAAAGTGGCAAATATGTTTCCCCAATCTCGCCAAAAACTTGGCCAAATTCATCTAGCAGTCGTCTGAACATTCCGTCGTCACAAACGCCAAATAGTCGTCTCTCAGTGAGATACCAGCCTTAGGGTTACTCGGTAACAGTACCCGTGGGCATGAAGACAGTAATGGCCATGCCAATCTGACATTTGACCCAAATAACCTTGACCTTCACCCAAATGATTGACCTCTGGCTGACCTTGCCAGGGCAATTCTGGAATTCATTTAAGCATGTGCCACATTTGGTCCACATTGGGTTGAAAATCAAATAACCTTTGCCCAAATTAATTTTTTTTAATGGTAATTTTTGGGCCAACTTTCATTGACATACCAAGTTTGGTAGAAATCAGCAAAAGGACCTGGGAGGAGTAGGCCAACAAACAGACCTTGCTGGACAGTTCCGGAACCCACTCCCATATGTGTGCCATGTTCAATGCAAATCTGAGTGAAAAACTTAAATTGTGACCTTTGATCCCGGTAACATTGACTCCAATGTGTTAGACCTTTGGCAAATTTGACTTTGCCTGGGCAATTCCACCACCCACCTCCATATGTGTGCCAAGTTTGGTGCAAAACTTTGATATTGGCCTTTGACCTGATGACCTTGTCAAAACAAACACTTTGAGGGCAATTGTGGGGTTGACTGTCATCCACGTATCAAGTTTGGTGGAAAGGACCTCGGAGGAGTTGGGGAACAAATGGACAGATAAACCAACAATTTTGACCCCAATGATCTTGACCTTTGCAAAAACAAACCCCTTAACCCTAGAACGCTCACCCCTATTTAGTACATCATGTGACTACCCATGATGTGGGTGAAAAGCTCCCAATTTTAGTGTTCTAGGGTTAAGGGTAATTCTGGGGTCAACCTACGTGCACACAGCAAGTTTGGTGGAATTGGCCCAAGCAGCTTGGAGGAGTAGTGGAACAAAGACGAACACACAAACAAACAAACATTTATCAAATTATTGCATCAATTTAGATTTAAAGAAATTTGCTTATACTGCTTTATATTAGACCAACTTAAAATTTGAATTTAGATCAACTCATAATCGCAGCTTCAATATACTTAAAGTAACAGGTTTGTGGGAAAATAAACTTTGGCGGTATTACAGGCTGTTTTAACTCTATATCCTCACACATCACCTTCAGACGGGGAGCAGTTTGAGGTTCATTGACTTGCTCAAGGACACTTTGACATACAGGAGGGTACTGTGGTAGAGCACGTTAGCCATATGACGAAAGGTTGGCAACTAGACCTGTCTACGAAAATGCCCTTAAGCAAGACGTTAAACCCCCGAATCGCTCGTGTTCCAAACCTCATAAGAATCCGAGTATAACAGTCTGCAGTACTATAAAAGCTTATTTTTTCAACAAACGTCTTATTTTAAGTTCATTGAACTCACAATAGTGAGTTAATCTGAATCAAAAAGTTAAATTTCTCAATCTCAACATGTCACTGTAAATAAACTTTTAAACCTAAGTTGATCCAACTAATGGCTTTAAGATGAAAAAATATTTTCTCAACTGTTTCTTTTTTACTTTGTGGCAAGAAGGAGCTTCATGCGGCGCCGCGACTTTGCATCGCGTCCAGAAGCACGAGTTTCCATTTGCATGTTGCCGCATCCCGACGAGGGCAACGCCATAACACCACAGCAGGCTCCGCCCTCGTGGCGTTGCAAACTTCTTGAATGTTTTTGTAGTGACTGGCACATCCTGGAATCGAACCCACAACCATTTTTGCTTCGTGTGAAGCAAGAGTGCAAACCACTGCTCTACTGCGCTGAATGTAACACTAACTGAACATAAAACTAACAGAATATAAAGCCAGCTTTAAAAAAAACTAACTGAATAACTAACTAATGCAGTCTAGTGTCTATCTGTACAAATCAAATACTTACTAAAAACTACAGGGACACTCGGTATTGTGCATACCTCTGCCAGGTTGAAATAACCTCTTTAACCATATTTGTGAAAATCTGGGCAGTCATTCGCTGTTGTTTCCTTTTTGTTGGGCAGGTTAGTCGTAGTAAACCTGCCTGTTGTCACACTTTTGACGGATGCCATTGTGTGAAGACTGTAATTCCCAGAAGGAACAACGATACAGCCGAGTGTATGGTACCACTGTACTGAGGGGGTATTGTAGTTGTGCACTGATGTGTGACATTTGACTTTGACCCCGAGATGGCCTACTTTGTGCACTTTGTATTACTTTAAGTGACGTTCTTGCATTAATTGTCCAAAGGCAGCACTTAACCTGCCCGTGTCGTTTCCCTCTGCAGCGTAGCTCCTTGTTTCTTTTTGGTTTACTTAGTAGAGCAGCTAACTGCTGAATTTGAGGAGAATCGTTCAAATGATGATACAAGCATGAAACCTCTACCACAGTTAGTACAAACCATAAGGTTTATTTTCAGATGTGGAGGCAAGTTGGATTTGACCCGTGAGGACCACGAGGGGTCAATGAAGGATTACACAGAGGTCAAAATTTAAAAATCCTCCAATCATATTGAAAAGTATACCATATTATTTGCCTGATCATAAAGGTTCTAAAAAGGTATAGTTTGGACTATCTATGACTGAATGTTATGGAGTTATGGGGTAAAAACGGCGACAAATGTCAATTTCAGTTTGTACAGGAGTCAAAAATTAAAGTTGCTCCAATTTTGGTAAAAAGTGATGCAAATTATTGGTTGAGCTAATAGGATTAATAAATGGAATAGTTTTTACCGTGTTGAATGCTTGGTCTCCAAAATAAAGGTCAAACAAGGTCAGCGTCCATTGGATACTATGGCATATGACATATGTTACCCCGTAACGTGATAACTAAGCATAACAGATGGTGCAAACTATTCCTTTTTAAAACCCTATTAGCTCAACCAGTAATTTGCATCACTTTTTACCAAAACTGGCGCAACTTTAATTTTTGACCCCTGTAAGAACTGAAATTGACCTTTATTACCATTTTTGCTGTTTTTACCCCATAACTCCATAACATTCAGTCATAGATAGTCCAAACTATACCTTTTTGGAATCTTTATGATCTGACAAATAATATGGTATATGTTTCAATATGATTGGAGGATTTTTAAAATTTTGACTCCTGTGGAATCCTTCATTGA
>OMMV01195442.1:0-11828 GCA_900302635.1 Chatrabus melanurus
ATCTCTTGTTGGACTTTGTACTTTGTATTTTTGTGTCATTGATAGTATAGAAATAGCAGATGGTCCCCCCTCTGAGTCTGGTCTGCTTGAGGTTTCTTCCTATACTTATAAAACATCCAGGGAGTTTTTCCTTACCACTGTTGCTATTGTGCTTGCTCAGGGGGTGGGTAAGGTTAGACCTTACCCTTGTGAAGCGCCTTGGGGCGACTATGTTGTGATTTGGCGCTATATAAATAAATTGAATTGAATTGAATTTACACCAAACTTGCTATGTACATGTAGGCAGACCCCAGAATTGCCATTAGGTGTTTGTTTTGGCAAAGATCAAGATAACTGGGGTCAAAGGTCAAAATTTTGGTTTATCTGTCTTCTTGTTCCCCTTCTTCTCCCAGGCCATTTGCCCGATTTCCACGAAACTTGATATGTGGATGACAGTCAACCCCAGAATTGCCCTCAAAGAGTTTGTTTTGGCAAAGGTCAAGCTTATTTTGGTCAAAGATCAAAATTGTGATTTTCATACTGATGTCCACCAATCTTGGAACCCATACGTAGGTGGGTTCTGGAATTTCCCTGGTGAGGTCAAATTTGCCAAAGGTCAATCATTGGGTTAAGGTCATTGGGGTCAATGGGGTTATTTTAGAGATGTGGGGATGGATCGGTTGTCTGCGTGGGTAGTGGACATCTAGGCCCCAAAACAGTTCCATGGTGTCGTGGATGTGGTGAATCCCAGTACCATGGCCTGCTCCCAGACTTGACTTGACTTGTTCTGGAATTACCCAGGTGAGGTCAAATTTGCCAAAGGTCAATCATTGGGTCAAAGTCTTTGGGGTCAATGGTCAAAATTAAAGTTTTTCACTTCAATTTGCATGAAGGTTGACACACATATGACGGTGGGTTCCGGAATTGCCCAGCAAGGCAAAATTTCCCAAAGGTTAATAATTGAGGTCATGCCTTCCTCTATGTTTGTGGACCTACTCCGCCCAGGTCCTTTTGCTGATTTCTACCAGTCTTAGTATATCAATGAAGGGTCACCCTGAAATTGCCATTAAATGTTGTTTTTTTTTTGACAAAGGTCAAGGTCCAGGAATTTGATTTTCAACCTGATTTGAACCAAATATGGCACATATTTAGGTGGATTCCACAATTGCCGTGGCAAGATCAGCCAGAGGTCAATAATTTGGGGTAAGGTCAATGTCATTGGGGTCAAATGTCAGATTGCTAAAGACCTTACTCTCTTCATGTCCACGGGTATTATTACCTAGTATTCTTAATGGTATGATCCAGGTGTGACTCATACTGGAGTGAGATGTATAAAGAAGAGGTTAAAAAAAAATCATGGGGCTAAGTCATTGCAAGCTGCATGTCTGAGGAAAGCAAAGTTTGCTTTTTTCGTCAGGTGGTTCTCAAAAAAACAAGTTTAGAAAGTATTGGAAAGAACCCAGCAAATGGTTCTTAATAAACTGAGGTTGAAAAAGTAAAAATACTCCACTTTTAGTCAGTCTGTTTTGGTAGTCGGTAACATGGAGTGGCTTTTTGAGAGACTAATTGCTTGTCTGTTGTCTGTAAGTGGATCCAATGCAGGCCAAAGTATGAAACAAGAGTGCTATATCCCTCTCATATTACAACAGAGTGGAGGAACTGGATTGCATGTAAGCACATGTACAGAGGACAATTTCACATGTTTTATCTTCAAGGGCTCCAGATGAACTGCTTTCACTAGTCTGTGTATGGATTCTGCATGAAAATGTTATTGTCACTGAAAACGCTTGCTACAATGTCTCTATTTCTCTGAAACAGAACTGTCCCATTGCTGCTAGTGGCAAACACAGACATTTAAGCTTGGTCATTTTAGGATGTCCAGATTATATATAAGACTGTTTGCAATGCCAGGAGAACAGCATCTCCACCCACCTGGAGGAGCGTATGTCCAATGCTGCAGACCTCTGGAGCTTTCCCTGCACTCAGCTGTTTCAGGGCCTTTGCGATCTCACGAACATTCGCATTTGCCTGGAGAATCAGAATCAAGAACCTTGGCAGTGGAGATGTCTCATATCAGGCAGTGGCAGATAGATGGTTTCTTTCGAGAGGTGGGGATGAATTGAATGTCTGACTGGACAGTTGCCATCCAGGGTCCAGGGCGGTTCCATGATGTGTTGGATGCAGCAACGTGTGGCACCAGTGCTGGCTTAACTTAACTCAAACAGGCTTCTGTTTTTAAGTTTTTGTGCACATCATACAGTTTCTTAAGATATTTTAGCTGGTATTTAGGATGTTGTCTTGGAAAATGCTTACATTTTATGAAACTGCAGCCACAAAAGCATGGTGTTTTAGGTTTGAATATTTTACTCATTTAAGGAGAAAATCAGAGTTGTGTTGGTTAAAGGAAGACAGTGTAATGAGACCAATGATAATATTTTCACCAATCATTAGTTTATGATGCCTCAACATGGCTACATGTAGTTTGGGCAGAAAATGAGTTACCAAGTGAGAACAATTCCATTTAAAGTCTCCAATTATTTGAAGTGATTCCATGTTTAGCTAAGTCACCAGAGACAACCAACAAAAATAGAAAAGGAAGTGATTTCATCTCTTAATATTTGGGTCAGCCTGCCTCAACTCAGACAAAAAATCATCTGCTCCACTTCACCATTAGACTGTGCTGTGCGCAGTGATGACTTCTCTCAGTGTGAATAGTCTTTTCAGTGACACACAAACTAAAAGGAGGTCAAAACAGTGATACGCAACTGAAGAGACACAAAATTAAAAACACTACCCCAAACACAGTGACTGCTGGAGGGCGGGGCAATGGTAGACCACATGTGCTGAGAAACCATTTTTCACAGTTTTTGATGATGGGGGTGATCTGACAATATCATCATATTGTATGCAGTCCATCAAGACGACAATGACTTTTCCATGTTAGTATCTCGGCTCTGATCATACTCCTCCATTTCCACCTGTCATTTGCATATTGTTTCCAAGTGTTAGGTTCAATACCTCTCCATTTCATGTTTTTCTTTGATGTATCTTTGAATCTAAGCCCTGGCCTTCCTTGGATTCTCCTTCCCTCGCAAAACTGAGAATACAGCAGCTGCCTAGGTAGGTGTTCATGTTCCATTCGCTCCACATGGTCTAGCCATCTGAGATTCATCAGTATTAGTAGAGCTGCCATAGATGGGAGGCCTGCACTCAGGATAAGATTCCCAACAAGGAAATTCTTCAGACAGGATATATTCATTATCTGCCTCAGACGTTGCATCATATAAACATGGAGTTTCTTCACTTCTGTCCTGTAGATGGCCCCTGTTTCAGCACCGTAGAGGAGGGAAGAGAGTACCACAGCCCTGTAGATTTTACATTTTGCCTGAAAGGTCATATGACGGTTTTTCCACTGTCTTTGTTGAAGTTTCCCAAAGGCTATACTGGCTCTTCCCATTCTAAATGTCAGTTCCTGGTCCAATCTGGCATTCTCGGCAACGGTACTACCTAGGTATATGAAGCTCCTACACATCGTGGGAGGCTCATTATTAATCTTCACTTCCAATGGTTGGGAAGTTGTAGTCAGGGATTTCAGTGGTTGGTAGAGACACTCTGTCTTCTTGATATTGATCTTTAAACTGAACTGTGCTGCTGCTCTGGCAAACTTGTCAACTAGGATTTGCATATCAGTAGTGATCTGATAGTAGAGTGTCACAAAATAGAACACATAAGGCCTGATTATTAAAGTGCATGGGCATTCTAAAATTGTTGGGTTGAGCACGTTGGGTTGGTGAATATTTTGCGGGTGATTTACGAAGAATAAGTGTGCGAAAGACAGTGGGTGGTAACATGACGTAGACAGCAGTATGTAAATGAGGATTTTGCTTGTGTTGATGACCATAAGCGCAAAACGAAATTCAATCAGCCTTTTGCACAAACACACACATTTTAACTGAAAATGTTATTTATTGAACATTTACCAAATCAAAAATGAATGTGCCTTGAAAATGGTTTGTCTGGTTCACCGGAGGTGCGCAGTGTGTGGCACAAGCCCGGATTCAGCACCACTGCTCTAAAATGCACCCCCATTTAAGGTACCATGCTGTGAATGGACTCAGTGTCCATTCCTTGTGTCTGTATACTGTGGCGAGTTAGGATATCTTGAAAAAGTATGTTTATGCACGTTCCCATGACAGAGTTGCTTTTCATGGTACAGGTACAGACTCCTGTGATAATATATTCTCTTCATATTCACATAACTGGAGAAGACAGGGCATAGAATGATATTCATATAGATTTGTGTATGTTTTATTTGTAGCTGGAGCTGTCCACGGCACAGGGGCTGACTGCTGTTTCAGCCCCCATGCATGGCACTGGACAGATGTGCAACCTGAGAAAAAGAAATAAAAACAACAAAAATGTAACTTTGGCGAAAAGGGGGGAATATAAACACATGATAAATGTCACAAATTTATTTTCTTTAGACTGTGAATGTTTAGTTTCCTTTCGTTAAATATAGGCCACGATAAATTAAAGTTTAATTGTGGTGTTTTCTGTGTTAAAGAAGATTGCTGAATGAAAATAAAGAAATGCATACCCCAAACATCTCACGTGAAATGAATTTGAATCAGAGTTAGTTATGCGTGTCTGCAATCCTGCAACACAGTTAGTGCCCTGCTTTTAAACATGCAAAATGCAGACACTTTCATTTGCCCCTGAAATTGCTTTTGGGCTTGATAAATCACATTGCGCGTGCTAAAATAACCTTTTTGCATGTTCTCTTCCCAGTATTTTGCGCACTCGGGTAGACACACCCCATATTGCATATTCATCAAGGCAATCGCATTAAATGGACAATATGTGTTATTTTGCTCATTTGAAAGATGCAATCCTCAGTGTGCACCGTTAGTAGATCAAGTTGCTCTTTTGTTTGTGGGTGATATGGAGTTTGCACACATTTGTATATACACAAAACTTCAGTAAATCAGGCCCAGAATGTTTTAAATATGGGGAAGAGAACTTTAACAAAGCTCCATGAAAGCTCCAAAGGGAGCCACATTTTATGCACAACAGCCATTCAGTGCAGTAAGTGATTCTGCATAAAATACTACAACCACAGTGTTAATCTGCTTAAAACCACAGTAAACAGCCATGTTTGTTTGATTATATCTTTGTTTGTCAGAAGGGCATCCTAAAATGACCAATTTCAAAGAAATTTGGTGGAGAGACAGACCATGGGTATATGCAGAGTTGAATTAATCTTGAACCTTTTAAATTAATATTTTTTATAATGTATCCCATTGATTTCCTTGATACCTCCATCATGGAAGTTGTTTTCATTGTCATCAGTCAGTTAGTTAGTTAGATATTCAGCAGAAAATTGCAAAAGTAAGTGAACAAGTTTCAATGAGATTTGGTGGAGGGGTAGAATTTGGGACAAGGAAGAGTTGATTCATTTTTGGAGTAGATCCAGATCAAGAGGCAGTTCTTGCATTTGGTCTTTGTGCTCTGACCTTGATTCCTTTGATCCTGATCAAGGCCCATCAGGCCAGTGTTTATCCCCTGATATTATAGCATGAAGCAGATAAGCCTCTACGACTCCCGCTGGGTAGGACCCTAGACTGGGACAATGCAGATGAAGTCCAATTACACATACAGGTAGCCCAAAGCACACATGTGGAATCAAACTCCGGTATATTTATTGGTAGTCCAAAACTATCCCACAGAGCCATCTACTCTGCACTGCTGATGGTAATAACATAATGAATTCTAAAGTGTACAGGTCAAAACTGTCTGCTCACATTCAGCTGCCAAACTGATAGGACTGCGCTTCACGGTGCAGATGGATAATGACCCAAAGAATACTGCTAAAGCAACCCAAGAGCTTCTCAAGGCAAAGAAATGGAAAATTCTTCAATGGCCAAGTCAGTCACCTGACCTCAACCAACAGAGCATGCTGTTCACTTAAGGCACAGTCACACTATGATGTTTACCCCAACACTTGGTGAACGCAGTGCAAAGTCGAGAAAATTGGCCAAACATCAGCAAAACTCACGTTCCCGGATTTGGTAGCGAACCTCAAACGCAGCATGGCATTGCACACCGTGATGCTAGTGGAGGTCTGCAGAGGTGGGTGTTAGCCAGCACTCCATTAGAACAACTGGGACCTTTGCCAATGTGGCAACATGCGGGAGAGGGGTTCTATACACCACTGTCCAATGATTCTGAGCAGGTAGGGCGAAGCAGCACCCAACATAGACAATCGCACCAGTAACTTCAGCTAATGCTAATGGATGCTAATGAAAGCTAACAAAGGCTAATGAAGGCTACCTTGGTCATAGCGAGATTAACTTTCTCTACCGGTTTCCAACGATGCCACAGGTACGTCGCCAATCGCCGAAATATTTTCAACATGTTGAAAATTTTGGACGCAGTCAGCATTCATCAGTGAACACCGGCGAAGGACAGCACACACTACCGGAGGCTAGTAATCACCGACGAATGCAAATACGTTCATATGCGTTGGCCCAAAAGCAACAACTGAAGCAGTCTGCCTGAAGTCTGGAACCCATGAACATCTCCAAATGCTGAGTTTCATCTCTTGAGATGCTTTGCCGCAGTTATTAACTGCAAAAGGTTTTTCATCCACGTATTAACAATAATTAGTTTGTCCAAATACTTCTGGCCTCTGAAAATGGAGGGACTGTTTATATAAATGGCTGTAATTCCTTATTTTAAAGCTGAAAGTCTACACCACAATCACGCTTTGATTGTATCCTTTCACCTCGACCGTGGGGGTGTACACAGACAAAACTACAAAAACTGTGTTACTGTCCAAATAATTATGTACCCGAGTGAATAGTGCAGACTATTACGTGGGACTACAGGAGGCTCACACACCATCACAGTTCACATTAGATTAGACCAGACCTCTTTCATTGTTCCTCAGGGTCACATTCATCTTGTGGCCGTCACCAAATATTGACTGTAATGGTGACAAATGTGGTCTGCATAGTACAACACTTTACAGCTTTTATTGTACTTTCCTGTATAAAGCCAGTTCATTACTGGAATTCATTATATGTGCTGGACTGTCTGCATAACGCTGTGAGAATTGAAAGGCACCAATTTACTTTTAACAATATGCAAGGCTCCCCTAATCCCTCACCATAGACCTCATCGGTGAAACAAATGGCTGTGAATACAGAACCCATGAATCTTTAACCAGTGCTTCTGGGCGGTTGTTTAAAACTCCCAACTGTGGATGCACTGGCAGTGCTAAAATGTAAAGTGGAAGCTTTCATACTTGTTTCTACTCCGACGTGAGCGAGAAGGTGATGATATTTCAGTCAGGACAGCCGGCACCACGGCGCTTCATCAACAAACCCAGTTAAATCCTGTGGTGCCTCATGTTGACGTATCTGACTGATGTTCCGCCTTCGTGGACATGCTCGCAGTGCACAGCGATACACCCCGAACCTCAGAGTTCTGCCCTAGTTAAAGGGGTATTTTGAGAATCCCCACATGAGTTCATTTGCTCTCGTCTCCTTCTCAAGTTCAGCCATTTCCTTCTGAAGCATCCGTTAGTGTCATGATGGCGGAATGAGCCGAGGGCAATTGTTACAAATGGTTAAAGTCAATAGAGCTCCTTTTACTGAAAATAAATTACACAAATTTCAAGTTACGTAGCAAAAATTCTCTTCAGAAAGATGCAACACAGTTTAGCAGGCATGAAACAAAACAATTCGGTTTCAGTGTAACTGTAAGAAGTGTCAACACAGTATTTTCACAAAACAATATTCACATAAAAAATAATGTGCAAACGTTTTAGGCACGCCACAATTTTGATTATAGTTTTTTTCTCTTCAGTTGGTGTTCAGAAAGGTTATTAAGGTCAGCTTTACTGACCTTGACTGCACGGATGATGCTATGATTTTTGCAGACTCAATGGATACCCTGATTGCAGCACTTGAGAACCTGAATGAGGAATCGGAGTGCCTGGGTGTGTAATTGTCCTGGATCAAGTCTAAGATCCAGGCTTTCAATAATGTCCAGCATTCGGCCAGTATACGTCTATCTGTGTGTGGTGAAAGTGTTGAACTTGTAGAGACATTCACATATCTCAGCAGTGACATTAAGTCTCTGGGTCCTCAGCCTTTGAGATTGAGAGACACCTGGGAAGAGCTTATGGAGTCATGAGATCACTGGACAGAGGTGTTTGGCGATGCGGATATCTTTGTAGAAGAACGAAGGTCTGAGTTTTTAGGGTCCTGGTGCTACCTGTCTTACCGTATGGTTGTGAGACTCTTATCCTAACCAGTGACCAAAGGCAACGACTTGATGTCTTTGGTATTAGGTCTCTTCAGAGGATCATTGGGTACTACTGTAATGCCTTTGTGTCAAATGAGTAGTTACTTAGGGAGACTCAGATGAGAAGTAACCATTTGCATTATGAGGGAGTGTCAGCTACTATATTTTGGCCATGTGGCACATTTCTCTGTGCATGATCCAGCACATAGGTGCCCCAGTGTTCAGGACCCCAGCAGCTGGAGAAGGTCAGGTGGATGCCCATCCTTCACCTGACTGTGGAAGATGGATGGTTACTTTCAAGAGGTTGGGATTGGACTGGTTGTCTGCCTGGGTGGTTGCCATCCAGGCAGACAACCAATCCATCCCCACCACCGCATGTTCCCAGACTTGACTTGGTGTTCAGCAAAGCTAAACATTCCTATTCCAACCAAAATCAATTTGAAATATTTTTTTTTTCTATTTCATTAAACTAGACAATAGAACTCATGTGCATGAAGTCACTGAGGCAGTTAGGTTGGATGAGGACACCTTGTTGAGCATGGAATTTCTAGATAAACAACACAATACATTGTACAAGTTGAAGGTAGATAATAAAAAGTGATTGTAGAAATGAGTCCATCCTTTCAGAGCTCAGAACAAGGGGAGAAAACTCGCAGAAGCCTGGGAATTGTTTAATTTTGTAAGAGTGCCGTGCTTCTGGTCCATTTATTAAGTAGCCATGCCCATTTCTCATTTATATTGAGTTGTTGTAACCCGTGCTATGTGGTCATAATAAATATTACATTACTTTACCTCCTTATATAAAGCTAATTGCAGCATGAAGGTGGGGTGCAGATCAGTGCAGAAATGTGACTCTGCAGAGCTGTCAGTGCGCAATTGTGCCAAATCCCAATCTGAATGCACAGACGCACCTCTGTGGCTCAATTCTTTAAACCCAGTCACTGAACTTTACAGTGTCAGGAGTCTCAGCATCTTTTTTGATCATGTGTTCTGGTGCCAGAGATGATGTTTGCTGAGTTGATGTGTGGAACTGACAGCTCGGCTCCAGAACCACGGATTTATGCACGGAACCACGGATTTATGCACCAGCCGCACTTCTTTTCGTCACTATGTGGCATATATTCCTCACTACTGTTGCATGACAAAAGCACAGCAGCCCCAAGTCGCACAATAGCCATTTTTAATCACTTTTTTACAGCATTAATGTCGTGCTTTTGCCACGCGCCATGTCTGCTGTGTATTTGCCTTTTTTCTGTCAATGTGGGACATTTTGCTGCAACATACGTGCGCGTCAATACTGCGCCAGTCTCACACTCCACGCATTTCGACATCCACCTGCGTGTTTCACACAACCCATGAAACAGCCGCAGAAATTCAGGTCGCATATCGGCCGCCGAGCGATAAACCGCAGGTGTGATAGCCCCTTAAGAGAACCCAACTGTACTTAGTCTACACTATATAACTCTGTGACAGCAGATGTTATTGATGTGAGTCTAACATGGTAAAACTCCAATTTTCTGAAGATTGACTAGAAAATGTGTGTCTTCGCCCCATGCGTTCTTACCGTGTTGGTTCTTGCAGGTTATAACATGGACAACATGATTACAAAGATCGCTTCATTAAAGGGGTTGGAATTTAAATAAAAATGGAATATAGGCTGTCACAAAAATGAAATGTTGTCATATTGAGAATAGTTGTTCATGCTCACCCTCCTGTCCTCACAAATTTATCGATATAACTCCCAATTAGCGTATGAAAATAAATGTTACATTTATGCAGAATGTACTACTGTACTATCATTCTTACGTTTCTAACATGATAACATGTTGCCATTGCATATAACATATAACACATACAACTCTTAACATTGCTGAAGGTTCAATATAATATAAGCATATTAGAAAGTGATGACACGAGATGCAAAATGCAAAACTCTTAATAAGTAATGGTAACTTACATGGTTATCTGCGTCCCTTTTCAGACATGTTGTTCCGCTGCAATAGCGTTCTTCTTCAACTTCTTCATTGGTTTTAACTGTTTGAGTTTGTGACTGGTGTTTGCTTTAAATGCGGGGCTTCATTATCTCCTTTATTTTGGTAAAGGATCGTCAGGTGTATGCTATGCTGAAGTAGTTTTGTAAGGAAACATTGATGCAGCTTTTCCACACATTTAGAGGAATCAAACAGCTCTTATGGCTGACACTTATACATTTCAGAATCCAGATTTGTGCAAAAGTTAAGCAATATTTTCAGAATGTCGACAAAAAGCTATAGCGAAATGACAGCATTTCCATTGAGTGATGGAATGTGACTGCTGGGTTTTGTCCTCTTGTGACAACTGTCATTCCAGCGAGGCTCTTGCAAGAACTGTAATTCCAATAGTCATGGTGACGGAAGGGTAAGTCCTGCTAAATATTGCCATTTCATAGTTTTTTTCCAAATAGAGTATTGCTGTAAGGTTACCTCTAATAAGGTATAACAATCTGTCCGTCTCTTCTACTGTCCACTCGTACAATGCCATGTATTATAGAATGTCATGTGACCCTTCTGTACATCATGTGACCTGTAATAGGGGAAAATTGCAGTTTTGCAAAATAAAGTTTTCAAATCCCCTGAAAACCACCACCTGCAAGCGTAGAATCTTTTTTGCGATATTTGAGACTTATTTTGAAATGCACGTGTTTCCATTAAGTGTATTTTCAATTTGCTCCTTCAAATTGTGCAATTTGGAGGGTGATGGAAACCCACCTGCAGTTCACACACCCTGGAAAATGATGTTGTGACTTTGTTGCGCATGTTGTGAATGAGATGACCTTGGAGCCGTAAATATGAATGAATTACAATTATGATGTGAGAGAGCAGAGAAATTAAACAAGCTAAAATTTTTAAAACACAAATGAAGAATTCAATGCAGGTCAGACACCAAGCTCTGCCTGAACTGTCTCAAAGCTTGAGTCATACAAAATAACTGCGATAGCTGCAGCTGCCACTTGCAAGGAAGGAAATAGTCTTTGGAATCATACCTGTTTCAAAATCGTGCTGGAGTTTAGGAACTAAACTGTTATTCCCTATGACAGTTTAATGCCTAGTTTTAGCAGTAAAATCAGATTTTCAACTGCATGTGTATTACATAACACAAATGACCTGGAATATAACTAAGTAAACAGACTGAAACTAGAAAGCACTCAGAGAGCGCAAACCTCCGCCAAGGCAGTTCAGTCCCCCATAATGTGGAGATGTTCTTTTCCAGCAGACGGACTTCTGAGAACCCAATGATAATGCCAGCATAAACCATTTTGGTAGAGATTAATATCCAACTCAATCAATAAATCGTTATTTTTTTTAATATCCCAGATTTACATGATAATCCGGATCACCACCAAAATCTAATCGATTGGTCCTTGGGCCATTTCCCACTTATCCTGAAAATTTCATCAAAATTGGTCCATAACTTTTTGAGTTATTTTGTGGACAAACAGACAGACAGACAAACAAACAGACAAACGCCGGCAAAAACAAACCCTCCTTGGCGGAGGTAAT
>OMMV01195445.1:0-11015 GCA_900302635.1 Chatrabus melanurus
CATTGGATACTGTGACATATGACACATGTTACCCTGTAACATGATAACTAAGCATAACAGATGGTGCAAACTATTCCTTTTTAAAACCCTATTAGCTCAACCAGTAATTTGCATCACGTTATACCAAAATTGGAGCAACTTTTAACTTTTGCCCCATAACTCCATAACATTCAGTCATAGATAGTCTAAACTATACCTTTTTGGAATCTTTATGATCAGGCAAATAATATGGTATATGTTTCAACATGATTGGAGGATTTTTATATTTTGACCCCTGTGTAATCCTTCATTGACCCTTCATGGTCCTCAGAGGTCAAATCCAACTTGCTGAAAATAAACCTTATGGTATGTACTAACTGTGGTAGAAATTTCATGCTTTTATGATAAAATCCACAATTGTTCTCATATGGGAGCTTATCCGCTGCACTATAGAGACTGTTTAACCGGGGAGAAAAAGTCTGTGCTGCCGCTCAGAGGCTGTTTTACTGGGGAGAAAAAGTCTGCACTGCTGCTCAGAGGCTGTTTTACTGGGGAGAAAAAGTGAGCTCTGCCGCTCAGAGGCTGTTTTACCGAGGAGAAAAAGTCCGCACTGCTGCTCAAATGCTGTTTTACCACAGAGGAACAAGTCCACGCTGCCACTCAGGTTATTTTACCTTGGAGTAAAAGTCTGCACTGACACTCATAGAGGCTGTTTTACTGGGGAGAAACCTCTGAGTTGCCACAAACAGCCATTTTAAACCACAGACCTTATTTTCGCCAGTTTTCATTCAATGTCCAAGACACGAATTGCACACACACGTTCTCCTCATGCATTATGATGCGAGCGTCTGGATGTAGCTCTGCTTATGTCACTCACATGCTTCGTTGCTCTGATTGGTTGTATGTCTATCCAATTGTGTCCAGAGGCAGTTTTGTCCGTTGGTACTGCCCCCTGGAAATGAAACGTGAATGGAGAAGTATCAGACTAATTCTCAGTTTAGAACTGGAATTAGTCTGGCTGTGCCAGGCTATGATAATGCTGAAATGGTTAGTTATATATTAACAAGGGGCATGTTTTGAATGCAGGAATACAAAATTGGATGGATGGCAGCGATGCTCTTCTATAGAAGCTTTGGCTGTTGGCATTTCATATTGGAACTCTGTGTAATCCACTATTTCATTTGGACTGTATTTCTGGAATTTCCCTGGCATAGTACTGCATATTTTACCTGCTCCTGCATAATTCAGACTTGAACTAACCCCAATACAAGGTGCAAGTAACCCATTGTTGTGGTGTTCATACAGTACCTCTTCCAAACATCTGTCACAAAATACAGCTGCTAAGTACAGGAAAAATATAAAGAATCCATTATTATGTGGAAGACTTTCTTTGAGGCAATAATATGCTTTTTTTTGCAGTGGGAATTCCAACTCTCTAGCAATTGGACTGAAACACGATGCAAGTATATTTGTGTAATTTCTCGTCAAAATATTTAATCTACACTTAATAGAAGACACGGCCACTTAAGGGGCAGTCACACTATGACATTTGGGCCAACGCGGACAAAAGTATTTGCAAACGTCGCCGGTCTAACGGCCGAGGCTGGCGGCAGCCAGCGGTGGTTAGTGGAGGCTAGCGGAGGCCAGCGGACACCGACATTTGCAAATACGTTCATCTGCGTTGTCCCAAACGTCATATTGTGACTGCGCCTTTAAAAAGTAAACTTTCAGTAAGATATAAAGACTTTGATATTAGAAAAGTCTACAAAGTCAATATAGTCAATATAGTCAATATAATTTTCTTCAGTTTTACTTTGTCTTAAACAATTAATCGATTGAGAGATACTCAATCAACAGTGGTGGGTTTTTGTTATCAAGCAAAAATGCCAACCATCTCTCTCTTCTCAAATTCTGTTTATCACTTTATAAGTACATGTTTAAAGAAAAAAGTACCATTGATACATAACTGACAACTCAATAAGAAAGTTGTCTCATATACCGTAACCCTTTACCATAGACAGATGAAAAAGCAGAAATGCTCATAATGAATATGACGTTTGTTATTTACCTCAGTGAAGCACAGACACAGTCTCGGGTAAAAGGGAGTGATATAAGGAGAGGAAGAGGAATGAAGAATAGAAAAAGAGCATGAATGACTGACTTTTTGCGTGCTTCAGTCACCTTGTAGAAGAATCAAGTTTCACTTGACTGCTCACAGTAAAAACTCATCTTCTCGCTTTCCAACTGCCTGTGTCTAAAACAGGCATTCACATATTATATTCTTTCTCCCTTTTCCTTAGACAACAATTATTTCTCTCACACAATTTTCCTTTTTTTTTTTACTGCTTACTCAGTCTCTCATCTTTTTCCAGTTTCCCCCTGAATAAAAAGTCACACAGTTTCCGCATCAGGTAAACCCATCTTACTGTTGCTGCTTTCACTCTTCTCACTCCTGATATTGACTTTGTCTGTCCCTCTGATTCACCCTTCACACAGTTTGGAACACTGTAACAAGTGGTAAAAAAGAAAAAAAAATGTGGGAGACAGTTTCACAAACCATGCCACTATGATTCAATGGAAACTACAAGGCTAAAGGTTATCAAATCCAGTGCTCCAGCCTATTCCTGGAAAATATTTAGGACGTGGCTACAGGTATGAAACTTGTATCCCAAGTGGTAGTGGCTACAGGTACAAGACATTTTTGCACATGGAGTGCAAGGCGTTCCAATAGTGAGCGGCTACAACATAACCCAGTATTATTAACAATGTATACTAATCCAGTAGCGCAGGTTAAGTCAGGCCTGGGAGCATGCACCGGTGGCGTGTGTCATGAAACTGTATTGGGCCCCAGATGGCTACCACCCAGGCAGACAATTGGTCCATCCCCACCTCTCGAAAGCAACCATCTGTCTGCCACAGCCAGGTGAAATATGGGTGGTTCCCTTTGGCCTTCTTCAGCCACTGGGGTCCTCAACACTGAGGTCCCTGTGAGCTGGATCATGCTCAGAGAAATACATCACATGGCCCAAATGCTATAGCTAATGCTCACTCAACATGCAAGTGATACTCCTCATCTGAGTCTCTCTAAGTAACTGCTTGTTTGACTCAAAGCCATTCCAGCAGTACCCAAGGATCCCCCAAAGCTACACATTCTCACGCCCAACTCGTCACATTTTGATGATTGGTCAGTGCCCGTTTGTGTTAGGTAGTTGCGTTAGGCAGCCCCTTCATGTCATTTAGTGACGCGCGAAGGAACATATTTATTTACAGTAGTGTCATTTCACTCTGATAACAGACAGAACTATCTGCTTGAATTCCGCATCATCAAGGAACATTCAGCTATGTATGAGTTATGGTTATGGTTAAGGATATGGTTAAGTGGTTAGGGTTAGCGTTTCCCTGCGCATCACTAAATTACATTTGTTTTTCTTGATGTACACACCAGATGTATGAAAAATAATTATTAGCAAGTAACATTTTAACATCAGACATTTAAAAAGGCCTTCAACACAAAGTGCAGCATATATCTAAATAATGTTCCATGTACTGGGCAGCTTGCAATCAGAATCTGTGCAGCGGCACAATCAGAACACACCTGGCAGAAGCCTGCATGAGTCAGGTCCACCCCTCTACAGTCTGGGGAGGTTTGGTCGGTATAGACCAGCTTCGCAGCCAAATGTGGAAATGAAGCCAAGTGACTCACCTGTGCACGCAACCACAACAACTGGCATGCAGAAAACTGGCAGCAGGTCTTCTGGAATGATGTGTCAAAATATAAAATGTCTGGCTATGACAGAAGGCAGTTTTTGTCTGCAGGCAACAGTGAAGTGTGGTGGAGGTGCCTTTCAGATTTGGAGCTGCATTCCTGCAAATGGTGATGGGCAACTGAGTTGACCTAAATCCACATAAGAATTGCTGTGGTTAGTTCTCCGAGATGGTTGGAGTAATCTACCTTCCAAATTCTTAAACTGTGTGCAGCAGAATTGTTAATTGATGCTGCATTTGAGGTTCACTACCAAACTCCAGGAATGTGATTTTGCTGATGTTTGGCCATTTTTCTCTACCTTTCCCTGCGTTCACCAACCGCTGGGGTAAACGTCATATGTGACTGCGGCTTTAGGGCTACGGCAAACTGACATTTGACCCCAATGACCTTCATCTTCATCCAAATGATTGACCTCTGGCTGACCTTCTGCAATCCACCTAAGTCCAACCAAATCAGGTTCAAGATCAAATTCCTTGACCTTCACCTTTGCCATGATCAATTTTTTAAGGGCAATTTCAGGGTCAACATTCATTGACATACCAAGTTTGATAGAAATCAACAAAAGGACCTGGGAGGAGTTGTCCAACAAACAAAGAGGCAGACATGACCTTGGCCCCAGTGGTTGACCAATGGCAAATTTGACCTTGCCTGGGCAATTCCAGAACCCACCTCCATATGTGCGCCAAATTTGGTGGACATCAGAGTGAAACTCAAAATTTGACCTGTGACCCCAATGAACTTGACATTTGCCAAAACAAATCCTTTAAGGGCAAGTCTGGGGTCACCCTTCTTCTACATTCCAAGTTTGGTGCGAAACTGCCAAAGGACCTGGGAGGAGTAGGGGAACAAACAAAGAAACATGGTGCAGAATGAAGAAGATGCAGAGTTGAGGCTCTGACATGACAATTAATTTATTTCTGCAATGAGGCATCAACTCGGTATGTAAAAATCATGATGAAAGGGTTGCTATGAAGAAAAAAAAAATCAGGGCACCTTTTTGCTTGGCCAGTAAGTCTGTAAAGCCGATATCTCACTAGGGTTGCGACTGATTTGCAACTGAGATGAATGGCCGTTCGTCTAATTCGGCTCTTGGTCTCAATGTAATTATTCTGTAAGCGGTCGGAAACCCCCATTCGTTAATTAGTTGCTCGCCGCGATTTCATTCGCCTCGGGATTTTGAACACGTTCAAAAGCTTGTCTCTAACTATTTGCTAACTAGTCTTTTTACTCACTAAGGAGTCTTCAATAGACCACTATCACGACGCCCCCCTGGGCTGTTTCACTCGCCCGGTTTGCTTCATTTGCTACAAGGTTGGCTCATGGTCGAAATGCAGTCGCTGGTCGTTAGCGAGTAATTAACGAATTGAGGACGAAATACATATGGCCGCTTAGCGAATATTAATAAAATATTCTTCAACAAGATGGCCAGTGGTCATCTAATTCTTTAAACAGTCGTCAAAAAGTGGAAAATATGTCGCCGCAATGTTGCCAAAAACTTGGCCAAATTCATCTAGCAGTCAAAACTTCAGTTGTCACAGTCGCCAAATAGTCTCCTCTCAATGAGATACCAGCCTAAGAGAGATTGTTAAACTCACATGATCCAAAGTGCTAGAGTGAATGTCTGCTTAAAAGAAACAATAAGCAGTTACAGACTTCTGTTGGAATAAAATCACATAAAAGTTGGCAGATACACGGATAAAGTCATAACTTTGGCAACAGTGGAAGGACAATGGGCTTTATTGGCAATTATTTCTCTAAAGTGGCCCTTATGTGTGCTTCATGCTGCTGAATAACCACACCCACATTTATATTTAGAAAAAAAGAGATAAAGACTGAAGTAAAGTGAGAGCAAAGAAAGAGGGCTGAGGGTAAAATAGATGAAGACTAGAAACAGTGAGTGAGTGTAGATAAAATGATCGGGAGCAGAAGGAGAGAGTGAAGTGTCCCCTCTGCAGCCATCTGACCTCTGACTTTTGGAACGAGCTGCTGAAAGTCTAAACGTCACTCTGCTAACGAGTTATGGCCCTGATGACACTAAATGGCAGTCAATGGACAGATAGATGGTCCGCTGGGAATGTATGAAGTCAATGGGCAGTTAGAGAGCGAGGTCCATATTGCATTAATGGCAGCAATACAATATACTAAATGGTATTTAGCAGACACTTTTATACAAAATGACTTCAAGTGCCATATTGAGCGCTTTTATTTTTAGAAAGGGTGGCTCCAGTGAAAATCAGGTTTCTTTATGCTGCCAGCCTCTAAAACTAATGCGCTCGTGATCAGACAGTAGGCGACAGTATGAAAAAAATATATGAACAACTCTGATCAACTCATTCACAATGGAGTGGTTTTAGATACTTTTAAAGTATTCCAGATATGGTTTTATACAAATATACAGTGGATATATAAAGTTGACACACCTTTGGGCTTCTACACATTTTAATTTCTTTATGCAATTTCGGGGGGGGAAGAAGTCAGGCGTCTCTATATTAAAATTTCTAAAAGGATCCCCTTTAAACTCAATCCGAAAACAAATCTCTACACCATGATATAAATTAACTAAATATATCAAAGCCAAAATAGTTGCATAAGTACTGGCACCCTTCAGGATAACAGAAGTCCAGTAAATCATGACTTTCATGGCCAGTTTTCTTTAGACAAGTCAGCAGATGGATACATGAAGATTTTCAAATCACTGAAGATGTCTTGGACTTCATTCACATCAATTTAGTCAGGTTCACTATGTCAATAAAAGAGTTTTCGTTCAAATTTTATGGGGATTAGCAAAGCAGCACATTTTTGAAAAGCTTATAACATGAATATGAAAATCAATGTTTACAGTTGCACAGTGGCCATTTTGAAAATCTGAAATGGTCACCGTGAAATTAAAATTTCTTAATATCTTGGCCTCTTTTTGACATAGAAACTCCATTCAAAGTAGTAAACCTGTTTTGGGGCCCAATGAACCCAAAAGGAATGTCAAAAGGCACTTAAAAAAAGAAAAACAAAGAAAGAACCATCACCACATAAACCACCAAGTTATACTTGCATTAGTTGTGTTAGTATATGACTGGAAATGTTGAAACAAAATTCAACACAATTTACATTTTAATATTTTTGCTGTTGACAATTGGCTGAAAATAGAGCATATATCAGAAAAAAACCTTTTTTTCCCTATATTTTCTGTACTGTAAATTAAAAACCACCAACATATATAACATACATGGTGGTGGTTTTTAAGTATATTAAGTATATACCAGCACCAAGTTAATCATCAGCTACATCTACTTGTGTTAGTATTTCAATGAAACACAACTTAACCTTCATAGCAATATTTTCACCTCTGATGTTTGAAAGTGGCTCAAAATTAAGGCTATATCAGGAATAGCGATGTTAAAAGGCCATCGGGGGATTCTTGGGGTCTGAAAACAGCACTTTAAATGAATTCTCTATGTCAATTATTACCACAGATATCTGGAAATTCTAATTTTATGGCACGCATTTTGAAAATCCAAAATGGCCGCCATTTGGCCGTCTGCGCATATGTAAACATTGGTTTTCAGATTCCTGGTGTTATAAGCTTTCCAAAAATGTGCTGCTTTGCTAATCCCCATAAAATTTGAGCAAAAATACATTGTGAACCTGACTAATTATTAACCCGGAAGAATCTTAGTGGCAACCATGATAAGAGCTGTTGTAGTAAAGAGCACAGAGATGATTTGATTGAGTTGTGTTCCTTCTCCTGCAGTTTGAGCAGCGGAAATAAAACAATGATGATCAGTTTGACTGCGATGCCTTGAACGATTGTTGAAGTGAAAGTGCACGGGCAACAGGAGCTGATTTCTTCACCTGTCCAAATAGCCAATCCAATTATACTGAGCAATACATGGAAACGCACGAATCGATGTGATCATTTTTATTAAGGTCATGGAAATGCTACCTGTGGATTCACTGATCAGAATGATTTAATTCTGCCTGGATTCCATTCAGATTAGAATCCTTCATAGTAAAGGTAGTGTCTCTCTGGCCTTGTCCACAGGGCTGCGTTTTTGTTAGGAGTGGCGGTTTGTAACGAATACAGCACGTGGCCATATCTGAAAATATCTGCATCCACATGAAGCCGTGTTCTTTTCTTCGTCTGTGTTTGGAGTGGACTGTAGTGTAGAGCAAACTGAAAGGGTGCCACGTTTTGCCATCGTGTGGCAGGAGGCTGATAATGACGGGCACAGGGCTTGGGTCTGCCCAATAGAAGCAGGATTTGCACCGTGCTTTCTGTGGTCCGTAGATGTGCCACGTGCAGATTATACAGCATGCTGTTTATCTCTAAACATGCTATTAAAATTGACAACCATGTCAAAAACACTCCGTCATTGCTGAACTCTGGAAATGTTTGTCCTCTTCTTCTGCGCTTCACAGACACGTTCAGAGTGACGGGACATACTGCTGCTTCCTCCTGCTGGCTGTTAATGTTACTGCACCATTTCCCAAAAGACACGGTTTCACTGTCCACACACAGAAACGACTCAGGCATTTTCGTTTCGATTCTCTCTGGAGAACGTTTTCGAACGGCACATTTTTGGGGTGGGGAAAACGTGGATACGTGTGGATGAAAGACCAAAAATGGATAGATACTTAGCCGTTTTCCTGTTAAAATGTAGCCGTGTGGACAAGGCCTCTATCTCTTCCCCATTCTGCTCATCAGTCTTTTCCTTCTCCGTCACCTTCATACTTTCCCTCCGACTCACCGCTCCTTCCTCCCAGATGCTGACCAGCTCGACCAAGGTCTTTCTGCCTGTGAACACTTATGATTGTCAGCTGCCTTCAGAGCCAACAGCGGCTCTACAGGAATTAAAGATGTCAGGACATGGCCGATATTTTCAATGCCACAATACACAGAGGACAGTGTGTGGTCATGCCAAAATCAATCGACCTTCCATTCATCATGTAACCCTGTCTGGCTCTGGTGATACCTTGGATATCAAACTCATCTGTCTGTCTGGCTGTCTGTTTTTAGTAGTCTGTCTTTCTAGGTAACTGCAATGCTGTGTTTGCAGCATACATTCTTTGTTAACCTAAACCTTATCTGAAAATTGTCAACAAATTAAAATGCCATTTATACATACAAACATACGTACATACATACATACATATGTACATATAAGCATCCCTTCCTGATTTTCCTGCTGAGGATCACATTGGAACTAGAGATGATGCACTGGGCAACATGGTGAGGTCATATCACTAATACCTGCAAATAAACAGCCATTCACTCTGACATTTTTAACTACGGTGAAATTAGTTATCGCCTCACCTAACCTGCATATTTTTGGATTACTGGAGGACAATGGATAGGCACTTTCTTCATTACTCAACTGTAACAATAATTGTTCCAGTATCCCTTCCATTACATTTTATTTTGTCTCGTACCATCCAACCACATGTAGTAATACAAAATGAGGTGTCAAGGATTAATGAGTAGTGTGCCATCATATGAACAAGCAACATATAGGCTAGTGCACGTAGCCTATATGTAGACACTGCACTGCCTGTAGCAGTTCATTCACTTGTGTCTTAGTATGTTTCAAAACCAGAGGGGGCAAATCAATTGGAACATCTCAAACCATTTGTTTTGAAACAGTTTGTGATGTAATGAGGCACCTTGCGCGATGTCTTCCTTTTGAACAATGTTACAAAACACGGGTGTTGCAAAGATTTCAAAACAGTCGGGAGTGCAGGGGAATTATATTATTAGTGTCCACTGGCACTGATGTGTTCCATAACGCACCGAATTCTGTCTCATTGTGCAGCTGTCCAATGCAGTCCGATGCACTGTTAACGTGTGTTACAGCAGTATATATGGTAGAATCTAACTTTAATTTGTAATGTGCTCTTATTGTGAAAGGCACTCGGGCAGTTTGGCTTTCGTTTGCGGCACTTATGGTTTTGTGTGAGCTGAATAAAACATGCTTCATGGTTATTGAGAACAAAACCGTCTGCTGGAATCACTAACACTTGTTAACACGACAGTATACAAGTCCATGTCCTGTAACAGGGATAAGATCCTCTGGATCAGGTGAGCTATGAACTTGAAGCTTGGCTGCGTAATTGCGCGAAGGAGACCCACGGCTTCGATGCGCACATCTGCTTCAAAAACTTCAAATATTGCACTTAAACGTTATATATATAACTATATATGACAACATTACAGAGAAAAGGAGAGCGTTAAATTATTTATTATGCTGATTCTTGGGGTAGATGAGAGGGGGGGGCATAGGAGCTCTGTAGAGCCGGGAGTGCAGGGGAATTACATTATTAGTGTTAACAGCTTTCTTGTTCTTGGAACACTGAATTGATGTTATGTTGTGTTGGACGTCTTTTTCGAAAATAATAAGGGATGGCTTATAATTGGTGAGTTTACATTTATGAATATGGAATTTAGCGGCAATGAGATCAGATTACTCATGGAGTACTGATTAGTTTTTGCCACGGGTGCTGTATATATATTGCAGATCTCACTTGCGGACCTCTTGGGCGGGGCGCACTTTTACCTTGCTGCTTAATACTTCCAGCTGTTCGTAGAATCTGTTGGACATGTCCAACATCCACCGTACGTGCTTATGTGCTGTCTGCGGCCTCGATATTTTGCACGTCGGCCTTGCGTGGCACGTGAGTTTCTGCACACGTTTTGGACGCAGACAAGTCATAGGAGCCCATACGGCCGGTTGTGACCGAGGCTTAATGCGAAGCAATGGTAACTGTTTCAAAGTCCCGTGTCCACGACACAGCTGTCCGGTTCAGATCACCAACAGAGCTGTATGCTGTAGTCAGCTGCTGTCGCTTCCTCTCCGAGCCTTCATGGTCACACTCTTCCAAAATCGAATAAACTTGTGCGGCTTTCTGGTAGATGCATGTAGAAACTAGAAGCACTCATAACACTCGGAGAGCACAAACCTCCGCCATGCCGTAAGGTCCCACACACATATCACTATGTGTCCTGCTATAGAATTCCACAAGGCAAAGTAGTCCTATATTTTTTAAACATTTATATTTGGATTCATTGATACTGAAAACCTACCCTGAGTCCTTGGAATCACATTGATAGCATAATTTGTTTGGAAGTTATGCATGAAAAACGATATTTCCATAATGGCGGTTTTCTTCTGGATCTAGTTACTAACTATTAAAGATAGCTCAAATCTGTTTGCACTTTAGTGAATTCACATTGTCTCAGGAACACAGTGGTATTTGTTTAAAGTCTCTAGCACTATTA
>OMMV01195451.1:0-11374 GCA_900302635.1 Chatrabus melanurus
CAAAACTGTCCAATTGGGCGGGAAACCGCCCAATCTGGCAACCCTGCTAAACACCGTCACTGATAAGTGCGCTAAGGCAGGACCAAACCATTTCATGCAGGTACAGGGGGGTGGTCGGTCGGTCAATATGGATGTTTACTTTTTGGTCAATGGGGATATTTAACTTTTACTGCCAAAAACAAGTAAAAACAAAGCGATCATTAATTTTATTATTATATTTGAAATATATATACTCCATGATGGTTTATATAATATAATTTTATATTAGTTTTTACCTATTTTTTGGAATTGTCCTAACTTTCCCCCCTATACGGCGCCACTGTGTGTGTATAACAAATACAAGCAAACATAATCCACTAGTGCTGTCCGAATTTGTGATGCAGAAGTCATGCACGGGTTAAAAGTGTTATTTTTTTTGGGGGGGGGGGGGGCAGCAAACATGCAAATTTGTCATTTTCATTTAAATTTTTAACACTAACTTATTCCAGTCAGGTTATAACTGGGATGATTTGTGACTTTTTGCAGGTTTATTCAGCAACTCATAAACTAATTCTGACTAAATTCTGAATTATAAGCTGTTATTTGAGGAGGTTTTATCAAAGTTTCTTGATGACGCTGATGTAGCGTGTATTTGAATGGAAATTTAACACCACTGTATTTTGTAAGTTATTAATGCATATGCAGTCATCGGGTATTTTACAGTAATTGTCCACAGATGATGATGATTTGGTCCAGAGCTCCAGGTTGATCCAGACCCAGTTGGCCCTTGACAGAAGTATATTATGCTTTACGATGATGTCGACATATTCTAAACAGCACTGGGAACACACATCAAAGGGATTATAATGTATTCCTTTAAAATATTCTTTACTGTTATTGAGTGATCATCATTTAACTGTTGATCCATTTGAATTTATGGCACTGCGTGTAATAAAATGTCTATAGTTTGGTTCCCCTTTACTTTATTTAAGTGGCTGCTGCCTTATGGAGAGCTGTTGTCTTTGGAACTGTCCCGAGCCACGAAGTTTGTGTGGCACCGTTCTGTGACATTGCACAGACGTGTCACATGCACACCTGTCTGTGTTTTTATTTCCCTTGAAAGCAAATAACCTCAGAATGAATCATGCTGCTGGGCATGAATCACATCCTTAAATGAAAATTATGGCCTCATAAAGTACTTAAAATGTTTAAAAAAAATTTTTTTTAAAAAGTTGGTCCAAGTTGCACTGAGGAAATGGTTCCTCGTCTGTAAAATGTGCTAACAAACTTCCAGCAGTATGTTCTGTCGCCTAAGATCATTAAAGCCCTGCCGGTGGCTTTCACAGGCAGCTATATTGAATTAGAATGTGAATACTGAATCATCAGTGGTACAAATTAAATAATGTGTGAATGACTGAGAACAGACTGAAGATGAGGCGCTTCATCTGAGACGGCACTCCGAATATCACCTAGAGGACTCATCGTGGTGGCGCAGACGGAGCTGAGAAAGCCAGCTGTAATGGCATTGAGGGAAGATGAAGGTTTTTTGGTTTGTTTTGGTTTGTTTTTTTTAGGAATCTGCAAGCTGGTTACACAACATCTGTAGTCTAGCCACCCTCGGACTGCTTGCAGAGGAATCGAAGCACGGTGTTCCTTCAAGCCTGCATGTCGTCCCGCCGCAGTCGTGGGAAGTGACGGCAGAGTTCTGACAGATGACTCTGCCGGACTGTCCCGCTGAGCCACCTGCTTTGAGCAGTTGTACGTACTAAGGTGATCCTCCTGTCAGGATGTTGAACGTCTCTCGGTGCCCGGGCTCGGTGACTGTCACTGATTCACCATTCAACCACTAAACCACTAAATCTCAGTGGCATTGTAAAAGCGGTGAGCCAGGCGAGGGTAGGAAAAGCTGCATGGATCTGTGGTATCAGGGCTGAACTTCTCCAGGCAGGTAGGAATGCTGTTGTCCTGGCATTGCGAGCAATCTTTGCTTCCATTAGTGGAGATCATCCCAACAGACTGGAACAAAAGTCTTGTTGTATCTCTCTCTGGAAAAGAGAAGATGATGGCCTGGATTGCAACAACTACAGCTTGGGTATTACACTGCTCTACATTTGGGCAGGGGTACTTGGAAGGGTCATTCCTAGTCGGATTTGGTGCCAGGTGCTTGCTGTTCAGTGATCCGTGCACTCTGGTTTCACAACCAAGAAATCAACCATCAACGGAATGCTAGATCTGTGAATACTCGCTGAGTGCAAACGTGGATATCAGCAGGGTTTCTTTGCAGCCAAATTTGAATTTTTTTTCTCATAGCATCATGAGAATTTGCGTGATCCCCAAAAAGTTGCGGAACATCATAGCTGGCCTATGCAAAAGCACTGTGAATGCTGTACGGAGGCGAGGCAAAGTCTCTGACTTCTTCCCAGTGAATTCTCGTGTTAGTCAGCGACGTGTTCTGGTCTGTATTCTGTTCAGTGCTTGAATGGGTGTTGGGTAAGGTTGTAGAGTCCAGGAAACGTTTACTGACATTGACTTTGTGGACAATGTTGTTTTTTGTGGAATCGATGTATGCCCTGATTGGCGAACTTGTCCTGATTTAGACCAAGATCTAGGCTTTCAATGACTTCCTGGACTCAGCCATCAGAAGTGTATCGGCTTGTGTTGACGGTATCATACGTATCTCACTTATCTCAGCAGTGACATTCATGCCTCTGGGACCTTGGTCTTTGAGACCAAGAGATGCCTGAGAAGAGTGTATGGAGTCATGAGGTCCTTTGCAGGAGAACAAAGGTCCAAGTCTTTAGGGTTCCCGGTGCTTCCCGTCTTACTGTATGGTTATGAGTCTTACAAGGGTACTTCAAAAGGTTCTCTGCCTCACCCGGAAACAAAAGTATCCCTTCCGCAAAGGGATAGCGAAGCTTGAACATCGGTTGACCAAGTGCATTGATGTTAAGGGAGACTCTGTTGAAAAATAATGCAAGAACAATCGTCTGTGTGAGGCCGAGAACTTTTCGAAGTGCCTTCATACATGCTAACCAGTGACGTAAGGTGACGACTGCATTTATTTGGGACTAGGTCTCTCTGGAGGATCTTTGGGTACCACTGGACTGACTGTGTGTCAAACAGTTACTTGGGGGGGGACTCGGATGACAGCAGATTTTCATGCTTTCTTTGTATTTCTTATGTTAGCTCAATGTGCCGTCGGAATTTTTAGCTTTCCTCACTGTTCCGTGTCGTCCAGCAACTTGGTTATTTTGACCAGTTTGTTATACCTTGATATTCAGATTGGATCGGGGCGGCATCTGCAGCAATACCAGTATTCTTTTGGGCCGTCATGACCTCCCTTTCATAAGGAAAAGGGTGAGATTGTGGATGCAAGCGGCTGAAAAGAATTTCTTTCATTAAGGAGTTGGGGCACGGTTAACCTGACTACGTACTTCATCAGGAGCCTGTTTGCATTGTCAAAAAGAGACAAAAGGCCTTGTTTCAACAGCCAAAAGGGAGAGGGATACGCCTGACAATTCTTGTAACTTTTTGACGGACACTTTGAGAGCTGCAGTTAACATCTTCCGTCTTTAAAGTCTCTCTTTGATATTGTGCACCTGGTCCATATTTCATTTTGTATATAAAACCTACCTTGTAACATGTGAGACATGTTTATGCTCCAGATTACAAGATCAGAGATCAGAGTCCAGCTTCTAAACCCAGTTTCTTATCAGTCATATGGATTTTCTCCGGACTAACCAGATGCAAATGGCTATATTTAAAGCACAAAATCTTTTCATTCTGTCCGTTTTCTCTTTTTAGGAGTGCAAGATTCCCAGCAGGAGAAGATCATAACGGTGTCTGGAGAGGGAATGGTTCACAGCCCGGACTTCCCACACGCCTATCCCAGAAACACTGTGTTGATCTGGAGACTCGTGGCAAACGGTAACATGAGGATCCAGCTCACGTTTGATGAGCGGTTTGGTCTGGAGGACCCTGAAGATGGAATATGCAAGTAAGAACAGAGGAGACTCAAAACTTCTGAAATCGGAATGTAGTTTCACAAAATTTCATGCTAGATATGTTAAAGACGTGTCCCACCTGTGTTATAGTCGATCTTAAAAGATTTCGAGTCAAACTGTGGCCGTTTGTGAGACTGTCTGTTGCCGTGGCTCGTGAACGAGAGCAGGCTGATTTATTTTTCCCATAACACCAGGATGACATGGTGCAGACTTGATTAATTCAAGGTTTGTAGCCGCTCGCGTGATTGTATGAAGGTCGTCGCCATTTGACTTAGCACATGCACACAAGTGCACACACCCATGTAATAGAGAGTACGTCCTTTACTTTGCAGATGCATGCTTACAATTACAGGCTGGGTTCGCCTCTGTTGTGGCTCAGCTGGAGCGGGGATCCCAAGGCCTGACAATCGATTTACCCGGTGTACATTATGCTCAGTGTCGTGCCGTCAATATATTACAGCTGACTGGTTAGCTTGGAGGAGACCCATCACATGGGGAGGTGAAGAAGAGCTGGGGAGGGTGACCTTGCTAGTCATTCCTGGAGAGCCCCCTGCTGGAGGACAAGGAGAATGACGGCGCTTAAGAGGTTTAGGTGTTGGATGCTGCACGACGAGACTGTTAACTGTACAAATAAGGACATAACAGAAATGCATGACTGATGACTTAAATTCAGTCAAATGAATTTTGATTCTGCTCTATATTTTGGTCTGATTGGGGGGGTTGCAGATGTGTGGTTGTATAGTGTGCTGCTCCAGTAGCATGTACATCAGTGCTGCCAGCTTGATTTATTAAGAACTTGTTTTGTGTAATTGTGTATAACAATTATTTGCAGATCAGTCTTTATATATATTTGCAAACATGGGTTTGTTCTCTACATCTTTATAACAATGACCAAACTCCAAGTTCTCACATATCCTCAGTCACAGTCAATCAGAAACACATTGTTATTAGTAGAGATTTGTCTTGGCAAGAAAGTTATTTGATATATAGAGGCTTTATTATTTACCTCAGTATGTGTTTGCAGTGTAAAATAATTGTGTAAGTTTTCAAAAGCTTGTAAGGATTTGGGAAAAAAATTGTAAATTTAAGAATAAATCTATTGAAGGCTTCTTTTAGGGGTGGGGTGCAAATTGCTTTTTTTCTTTTTGTCTTGTTTTCACAGACATGCAGTTATGTGCAAAAGTCTTAACCACTGTAGTGTTTTTATAGAAATGTGATAGAATTTTTTTTTTTTTTAAGGATTCTCTTTGTTGGTATTTCACTAAAAAAATCAAATAAGTTTCCAAATGTTAATTTAAAACAATAGAATGTTGTCTGTTTGATTAAAGAAAGTGGTATTAGGTAGTGTTTCAGATTACAAAAAAAACAAAAACCTTTGTAGGTTTATAGCCAAACATGTGATTCCACAAAGACAACAATCATTGGACAATAATCAATGAATTGATCGAAAAGATGTTGAACAACAACAAGCATGAGACATTAAGTTTTTCATCTTTCTGCTTATCCCTCTATCATAAATTACTTGCTTTTCAAAGCTTTTTCTTTTTCAGCATCATTGCTTTTATGAAAAGAAAAAAAAAAAGGATCAAGTTTAACATTATTGCTCAGCGCTGTCATTGTTTCTTTCTCTCGTGAGTTCTGGCCACACTAATGTGAATGCACAGAGCGTGAATCCGGGATCACGTAGTGACGGTACCACACTTCCATCATCTTCACTTTGACACTGTAGCTGTTGCCTGTCACAGAATGTTATCAACAGAATGTCAGCGCAGGTAATTCAAGCTTCCCACACGCCTCTGTGACGAGCACGTTGACGAACGGGGTTAGTGCGGCTGTTGAAACCCCGTGAGGGAAAGTTTTGCAGGGTGCAGATTGACAACTTTTGTGTCGTGCTGGCGTTACAAGACTGCACTCGTCAGTATCACCGGGGAGGAGGAGGACATCCCTTTTCAGAGTTATGCAAGTCAACACCATATCTGCTGCAGGTTCTGATCGAGTCCCAAGGTACACAGTGTTGGCAGGGTTTGCAGACAAATGAATGCAGCGTGCAATAATACAGACACACACATACACAAGCGGAACTCACACTCCGTACTTTGTTCTTGGCAGCCACACGCACATGCTTTTGACCCTCTGGGCTAGTCTGCACGCCTACATCTTTCACATGTGCTTACATTTTTATTCACAAAACTTCCAGTTAGACTGTCATTCCATTGGTTTTTTGGGTTTTTTTTAGATAAAAAAAAATATCTTTCTAATGTTATCGATATGCTGCACTCAACCTTGTGTCAATTAAACGAAACCGTAACCTCCCGCCCGGTGATTTACAACAGTGATTGAAGATAAAACTGCATGCAAGATTGGGCCGTTACCGCGAGTCTGGAGCGAGAAGTCTTCGCTGAGATGAGAGCGAGGCTGGAGACTGGAGATGCTCATCTGCTATTCTGTTTGTCTGTGGCACGATGAAAAGCATTCTCGGTAAATCCGCTGGATGAGAGACATATTGGAGGGGGATTGGTCTCGCTGCTGGTTGGCATGGCAGCGGAGTCGTGCTTGACGCCCCCGTCTGCGTCTTGCGTCTGCAAGCACAGTAATAAAAACAATGTTTGTGTTGCTAATGTGTGTAAATTCAGCGGTAGATGCCGTGCGTATTAATAATGCACACGGAGGACGAAGCCTGGCGAATACTGAAAACACGGCGGTGTCGTTCTGTTCACTGTGACCGTGCTACAGAGCCGTATGTGTGTCAGTGCATTTGTAAATTGGGGGAACCGCTGTTCAACATGGAGATTCTGAGCACATGGCGATGTGTAATGATTGGGCCATTCTGCATTATTGATGAGCCATCTGTGAAAGCACTGGAGCTTTTTTTTTTTTTTTTTTTTTTTTTTTTTTTGTCGACATGACTGTTTTTGCAATCTCCCATCAAATTTTAAGTGTATGGTGTGGAAAGCAGCTGGAAGCTTCGAGCACAATGTGGCCGAAAAAACTCACTGAAACGCACATCAGATGAGTTACTGTTGACTCTTAGCATGAAAAGTGATGTTTTTTGTTTGTTTTTAAGGCAAAGGAGTTAGTTGTCAGTGCTGGTAAACTTGTGCCAAATCCAAATAATACGTGGTTGGAATACTGGAAGTTAACTAGGTGAGGCTGGTGTTGTAGCAGGCCAGATTAACCCCCCAGGAATCGATACCCAGGTGTAGTCTGGTTTAACCCGAAAATCCAGTTTACCATGGGGCATAAAATCAATAAACAAACAAACAGCCTGGCTTCACCTGGCTGTGGCAGATAGATGGTTATTTTAGAGATATGAGGATGGACCGGTTGTCTGCCTGGGTGGTTGCTATCCATGACCCAGGGCGGTTCCGTGGTGTTGTGGATGCGGCGAAGCGCAGCATCAGCACATGCTCCCACACTGTAAAAAAAAATCTGTTTTTCACGGAAAAAAACTGGCAGCTGTGGTTGCCAGAATAATTCTGTAAAAAATGCAGTAAAATATGTAAATATCTTTCCAGAAAATACTGCATAAATTTTACAGTATAAAACTGTTGTGATTTGCAAAAAAATTAATAAAAGCAGAATGTGATACAGACAGCCTTGAACCAGTAACATTCTATTTCGAAAGTAAGCAGACTAACTGCTTGCGCCACCATTCTGTCTGTGACGCACTCTGAAAATGTAATGAACTGCAGAATCCATTTTATCCTATTAACATATAGCCTACTCAATTCTAAACAGACAGAATTTTTTCAGAACTCATATTAAAATACTTTGTACAAATACAGTAAAACTATGTTACTATTGCAATATGACATACATTTCATTATATTTTGAGAGTATTTCCTGCAATGCAACAGCACAGTGGCGCAAATAGTAAGTGCGCTTGCCTCCCAAGCAAAACACCGCAGGTACAAGGCTGCTTAGTCCTGTTCTCCTTATACAGTTGGAGTTCTGTTAGGAAAAAACAGATCAACATATGAACCCCATGCCAAACCTGCTGTTGTGGCCTTGAGCAAAATGGGAACAGCACAACAAAATCTCATTGAATGGTATTCAGTCTGCAGATTTTATATGTTTTGTAAATTACAACAACATTATACTGTAAAATTTGCGGGGTGTTCTGTAAAGTATTTACATATTTTTACTGTATTTTTTTACAGAATTATTCTGGCAGCTGCCAGTTTTTTTCCGTAAAAACAACTGAATTTTTTTACATTGCAGACTTGACTTGTGTTTTTATCTCCCTCTGTCCACAACTCCAGAATGGGGATATAGAATCCATCTGTCCGTGTATGCATGCATGCGTCAGTCACACTTGATTGTTCCCATGATAGAAGAAGTCCTATATCCTGCATAGGCCCTGAGACCCATTGGTGCTGGTGCTTATCCCCGGATTCCATAGCATGAAGTGGATGAAGTATATTAAAGGCTGACATTATTTATGCAACCCATCATTTTGGCTTAGATATTTTTATTTAATTTATATCAAGTTGTAGAGATTTGTTTTCAGTTCGAGTATAAGAGGATAATTTTAGAAATTTTAATATAGAGAAGCCTGAATTATTTTTTGTGTTCTTAATGGCAGGAAGAAATTCAAATGTGTAAAAGACCAAGGGGGTAAATACTTTTTGTCGGCACTGTCTGTATTTTGGGCTGTTACACTGGCACTAAACACTTATAATTGCCAAAAATGCACCATTTTTTTCCTTCAAGATTCACTGAATACACCCAAAAATCTGGCATACTCAACTTGTAGCGTGAGTCGAGAGGCGCATGCATGTTTCTGCCAGCATGTTCACCTTAGGTGGAAAATTTTCCAGCCACTCCCTTTGCGGAGGCGTACATAATCAGTAACGCCTAAAAATTAAGCTTTTCATGCAGCACACCGAGAAGGCAGAAAATAATTTAAAAATAATTTCTTTAACCATGACATTCTTACTTCCATTTATAGAAATGTTTTTGACTAAAGCATATAAATATGATCCATATAAGAAATTTGTCTGCTTTTTACAAAAGAGCAGTTTAAACTGTACTTTTCCACATAAGGTTGTTTGTCCTGCTTACAAACTACCTTCATAACTTTTTCCAAGGAGAGCGGCGGCGGTAAATTCCTCCGCCCCATCAGTTTGTCCGACATCACAGAAAATCCATTTTTAGCCTCGTTCATGTCCCTCCGTGTTGTTTTACTGAAACCAGCTTCAACCGAATCTGTCAACCGTGTGCAAAACGTAAACATTGTCCCTGAAATCTAAATATCCGAATTGGCAGCAGTGAATGAGAGCTTAGCGCGCGCCTGTTGACGCAAACGGCAAAGTGATTAATCCCAGACTGTGAAGAGCCGGAGAAACAAGGTTTTATTGAATGCAGCACGGCCGCTGCTTACAGACGGGTATAAATAATAAAGTCTGAACTCCTGAACTGCGTGTTTTAAGTGCTGAGGTTGGTCCGTGTTAGACTTGGCACCTCCAATAAGTTTGGAACATGGCCCTTGCTTGTGCTCGTGCGCTTGGTGTTTACTGGCGCTCTGGGTTTGGCTGGGTGGCCGCGTGACAAGAGAGAGAGAGACTGTCGTGCAAATTACAGGGTCACAAATATTTGACTCCCAAAATGAGCAACGACGACAAATTCTCGCAACTTCAGCTGAAGGTTTGCAATGCCGTGAATGACGGCGAGGGCACAAACCTGCCAAAACTGCATAATTATTTATTGTAATGTTTGGTTTTCACAAGATATTATATGTCATCCTTACACTAAGTTTTTGCAGAGACAATCAGTGGTTTTTGTCCAGATTAAGATCATACACTTGTTCAGAATTGAAGCCTGTAGCCTGAAAAAAAGTATAATAATAATTAATATGACACAGGTGAGGGATACTTGTAACTCTTCTCACATTTCTTTAAATTTTTGCGCAACAGTTTGTGCCGTTGAGCATTGCAAAGCCTTCTGTAATTTTCATTCACATTTGATTTCATAACCTTGCAGCCCACTGCACACAAAAGGCAGATCATATGAAATCAATTATTTCCTAAATGAGTTTTTTACACTACAGATTATTGTAGTGAAGTGGCCCAGAGCTCTCCCAGAGAAACGAGCTTTAATTAAAAACTACATTTCAACAACTAGCTCGTGCGGGCAGCAAGTAACGTCGGCGTAATCGGTTTGTCAGACGGCTACTTCGGCAGCGCAAACCACTAAATGGTAAGAACAGCTGCTTCTCAACACTCGGGCCAACGTCCTGCTCGTCTTTATAAATTTGTTTGTCAGCAAATAGCAGACAAATTGCTTCGATCGGCACTAAAAAAATTCTTACTTGCTGTTAAGTATGTTTGTTTTTGTTTTTTTATGAGTTCATCACTTGTTTCCCCGGGCAGCTTGATTGATATCAGCAATTTCTCCATTAAGGGAATAAGATTAAGTAAATGAAACCGCACCACAGAAGCTAAATAAATAAATAAAAAAATTTAAAATGCGTATGCATCTTTATATACTGAACAAAAGTAAAAACCAAACATTCAGTTTTATTTAAAACCACAAGCAACTACATTTTTGGTGTCAAACAAAAGCTGAGGGTCTGTTCATACTCCTCGGAAGTGAAAATGATGAGCACAACGTCCCCAGTTGCTGTCATGGCCGCTTGAAGACACCTACCCACGTTACGAAATGTGACGCATTCAATGCACCATCTTGGTAGACCAGTCCAGAACGGTTATCTAACCATGGTACACCATGGCTCTATGGCTTCCTTCTCACAAGTTGGCGGGGATGGGGACCGGACCATAGAGCTGTGTGTGACGATGGGTTATCTTTGTTTATGGTGTTAACTCTTGGGTGGACGATGTTTGGTATGACGAGTTGCTTGATACCGCTGGAGAGCCGCACATTAGTGTCCGTATGCACATGAAAGCCGTGGGCGACGCTGCTGATGTGACGTTGGCCAACGCACGCTCATTCGTCCTTGAGGGCATGCTTGAAAATGATGTGATGGTCAAAAGCAGTGATGATGATTTCCCTACAGTTCAAGAACATTTCAGACCAATTGTGGGATTCGTCTACATTCTGTGCGATTAGAGAACAAGTGTAACATTTGAGCGCTTTCTGGACGCGTGAAACAGTTATTGCACCAAACCGGAAAATCAATCAATGGAGTCCGATACACCTCAGCGTCGGGTTGCTCTGTGGTAACTATAAATGATATAAATACCGCGGCAAGAAAGTTGTGCACATTTCTGATATTGCGTTTTTACTTCTGTTCAGTGTATGTACATTTTGTTGTGGTGGTATTCGCATTGTTTGAAACTAAAGAGTCTCACATTTTGGCTCCATATGCAGCTTGTTTATACGACTTTTTTACGGTGCATGAGTCGTGATGTCAGACACCCCCGCACCCCCCC
>OMMV01195457.1:13409-26874 GCA_900302635.1 Chatrabus melanurus
AAAAAAAAAAAAGAGATTAAAAAAAAAAAAAAAAAGTACTGTACTTGCTAAGCACTGTGATGTCAACATTATTCCACTGTAACGATATCTGTGGAGGCTGTTGCACCGAAAAGCATTTGAGATTTATGAATTATAGATTTTTATTTTTTTTTACCCGTCTCAGTTTTGCATGTCCTTTTGTTTGGCCTTACAAGTAGAGGAAGGAAAATCGCCGAGATGTTAAAGAAGAAAGAAAGAAAAGCAATTGTTGGTTGCCTCGGGTATCACTTCATTGAGAGGCACTGAGCCATTAAAAGTGAAAACAAGCTTGGAGAAAGGAAGGGAAAAGCACCTTGGCACTGCTAACCACACCATCATTCACCACACTGCCCGACTCTATCCATCGACACCACATTGTCAAAATAAGTCGTCAAACGGGATTCGCACCTCGGAACCAGTGCAGAAAATGTTGGACTTTGTGGGAGGTGCTGTGTGCTCACAATATTGAGGGGAAAAAAGAAACAATCTGGCATAGCAGTTCAATTTAGAAAATAACATCCATTTGATGAAAGGCTTCGGCAAACTGCCGTGGACCACACTGCATCCGGTGAGTCTTTGCAGCGAGGCTCCATTTTGGAGCAGAGGAAAATTATTCCGAAGACAAACCCGCTGTAAAGTTTTGTGACAGCCTGTGGCTGTATTTTTCCATCAATTTTATAGTTTATTGGATTTCCTTCCTTTGTCTGCTATTGCTGTATTTAGTGTTGATGATTTCCAATGAGAGGAAAAATAGGCCATTGGATTCTCTTAATTCACCACACACTCTCGGTCCTTGTCATTTAATTGATAGATGTGCACTCTCCCTTTTTTCCCCCCACTCTCTTGCTTCCCACAAAGCTGTCCGTTTATTGCCACTTTCGTTACATGGAGCAGAATAGTGAGCTTTTGAGATCCCTGCTGGGTATCGTGAGGATAATGAATTGAGTGGACGACAGTGATTGCAGCAGCATTTTGCTCTATGAGGACACGCTCACAGAGAAGTGGCGCTATAAGCATCTGCTTTCTGGATAAGTTATGTTCATGTACTGCATATTTTGTCACTCACAAAGTTGTTTTTTTGTCATTTTAGCCATCTGTCACAGCATATTAGAGTTGAAAGTAAATAAAGAATCTCTTTAAACCCGGTTTTCAGGCGTCATTGGTAGTTTCCACCTAGTGCAGTCGTCATTTTTTAGAGGACACCCGCGTCCTCTAAACAACGATACCACTTGTGCTCATTTTGGCGTTTTGGTTTACAAATGAGGAGTGGTTGGTTGTAGAGCTGGAGCATGGATGTCACCATCACCAGAAAGCATTTGCACTTTATACCACCAAAAAAAAAAAAAGAACAAAAAAAAAATAAATCAAGCCCAGGACCACTGAGCCCTGTACAAACAAGCGCAAAAGTCGGACACGACTTACATAAGCATGTTCACCATGCAAATACACTCTGCTTGCCTGCACATATCGTTGCCAATCACCTGTAGTGGTGTATATGACAGCACATTATGGCCACTGTCAGCAAAGAAAAAAAAAAAAAGACCAGGAGGGGGACTCGTATTTTATGAGAGCTGTCTCTCTCTCTCTGAGACAGGCAACATTATATGCGTAAAATACACGACAAAAGTAAGACAAAAACATTCATTAAAACACATAAACACTCGTTAAAAAAAAAAAAAAATCACCTTGCTGCTGCACTGCTTCACCTCAGGGAGCTTTGATGTATGCTGTGCACTCTGAGAGGTTGGTGCTGATCTGTTAATGTTCCAGAAATCCTTCCTTGATACTACAGTACTAGACACCTGACCCAGTCCAGTTTAAAAGAAAAGGACAGGTCTGATTGGTTGATGTCATGTTTGGACGACAACATGCCCATGTCAAATGAACCCCTTTGTGCAAAACTGGCTTTGTGCCAGTATTTCCCATCGCTTAACTTGCAAAGTGCACTCAGACACACCCCAAATGGACTTGCACCCTCTGCGCAATGCACTTTTGCCTGTTCAAGCAAAATACAGCCCGGTCTTTTACCTGTTGCTTCACTGGTTACCACTTTCAAATAGAGTAGAAGAAGTCATAAGTCCTATACAGGCCCTGATGCGTATGCCCAGATACTGTAGCATGAAGCAGATGAGAGTGTACAATGCCCCCTGGACAGGATACCAGTCCATCGTAGGTTATTTCCCCAGCCAAGGCTGGTACCCGTTTACAGCTGGGTGGACTGGAACAATGCAGATCAAGTCTTTGTCCGAGGACACAGATAGGTAGCATGACCAGGAATCAATCCCGGATCTATATATAGTCCAACTCCTATCCCTTTGAACCTCCTGCTTTCAAATAGAGTCAAGTCAAGTCTGGGAGCATGCGCTGAAGTCACAGAACCGCCCTGGGTCCTGGATGGCAACCACCCAGGCAGCCGTGTGCTCCTTGAACCTGTTACATTGCTATTCAGATGGTGGACTCAGCACGTAACACAAGTGAGAGGTTTTCTGGTGAGCAAAAGAATTGCATGCGAGCAGATTATTTAAGAGAGGAGCAATCATCCACCAAAGCTCCTTGAGGTGAAGCAGTGGAGGGCCTCATTCCTACAACCAGTGATCGACCTGCAACTCCCAAACCTTAGTGGCCCAGCCGTAGGCCCAGCAACCCCAGGGGGTCTGGGGGCATGCAACCACACGGTTGTCCGGAAAAAACGAGGAGAAAAAAATGTGGATTAAAGCTCCGTTTGTTTTGATTCCATTTCCTACCGAGAAGAAAGACCCAGATGGACATACAAGATGGACAAAAAAAAAAAAGTACGTTTCTTGCAGGTATTTAGTTTGTCAGTATTTTTGAAACCGTGACAAATTATTCTGTAGTTATTTTGCAGAACACATTTATTATTTTTCATCACTGTAATATCGCCCAGCTTCTGTTTGTCACAGCATAAACTCGTGATGTTTAAAAAATGAGATTCCATTTCAACTCACCTTCCTTGTAGTCGTTGTGAAGCCAATATGGAAATGATTTCTCATCTGTTTACCAAATATTCGGCTGTATCAGCTGACGTGCACGCCGCACACATTTTTAGTCCCTAGGCTTTGTCCAGCCATCCGTCTGTCGTCTTCAAAAGGTCGGAAATTTGCTCGCCTCCAACCGTTAGTAAAGACGTAGTCGTTTTTGATAACTTCTCTCTCCTCCATCAAAACACATGGTACATTGTGGACCGACGCGGCGTATGTGAGAGCAATCAGTTCTTCTTTCCTACCGGACACAGTCCTGGATGTCACAGGCAGTCCACGATGACTGCAAAAACGCTTTAAGTCATCAAGTTTCCAAAGTTTAAGCTGATCGAAATCATAGTAATCCACACTGCTTTCCGCTACTTTGAGCTGTTGTGTTGTACTACTGATCCCACAATGCACCACGCGAGCCGAGTCGCTTATTACCGCCACCAGCTGTACAGGAGCGTGGATCAGCAGACGAGTGACAACACACACACACACAAAAATTAAAATAAGTAAATAAATAAAAACTACTGAATGGGCACTTGGCGACCAGCTGCCCCTTCTGTTTTGTGTGACCTTGAAACGATGACGTAGTCAGTTATAGCTCTTGTGATTGGCCGAAATCACACCAAGCAACGAATAAGAATGCGCCTTATTGTGAACTCTTTTGATAATGTTTACACACCTACCTTCCGGAACTATCGCATTTTAGGTTAATTTTTTTGGGAAGAAAGCATGATTTCTCAACTTTAGAAAGTAATACTATTTATAAAACGGCAGGAAAACTTGCAGGCCCACCGGACCACCAACTTCTGAAAATTATAGGCCCGACCAGAAAGTTGGGTGCCGTGGGCTACCGGGCCACTATTAGAATCGATACCTGCCTACAACACCTCCGACCCTCTTCTGACCACCCGATCTCCTCCATAACCCACCAGGTACAGAAAGCCCCCATGCTTGGACCATCCCAGGGCCAGCACCATCTTGGTGCTCCCTGCCTGTGAAACCGGGGAGGAAGAAAATCAATGTCCAAATGTGGTACAATCCAGAGTTAAAGCTTTTACGTCATTTTTCATTTTTGTTTTCAATTCAGTTTGCTTTAATTTCAGTGGAGAGGAGGAATCTGAGCACTAACATCCTTGTGCGTACAAGCATGTGTGCGTGCATCATGAACCAGCCTACGTAATGAATACTTTGCCATATAAATAGCAAAAAAACAGGGGGGGGGGGATTTTGGGTCTATGGCATAATCGCCTTCTGTTGCCTCACAATCGCAATGCACCACCAGCGCTGTGCCTGAGCACATGACATTTTAAGACCAACATGCTCATGGATGCATAGATGAGCACAAGTACATTCATTACTTCAACAATGTGGGCACTGGGCATGAAAATAACTGCTTTGGACGGATACTAGTGGTGACACTTGCACTGCGCTGTGTGTTGCTTTGTGCCCAGTGCAAGTTTGTGTCCGTGTTTTTCCCTGTGCAACTCTACCTTCCGTAAAGCTGTGACTGGTAAAGAAACGAGCAAAACCTGTCCAATCACAACCGCTAAAGCTTGTATGCCCTTTAGAATTGTGAGGGTGTCTTGGTGGCTTTCCTCACTAACTGGTTTTGAGGCCTAACTGCTTTAGATAGATTTATTACAATAATTTAAGAGAACTCCAGTAGACATACTGTAAAACACTTGAAATTGACCAGAGACTTTTACAAACTGACAAGTTAATGAAAAACATGGCATACACAAGGCTGAGAAATGGATCAGCAACCATTCCAACTACATTTGGTGTCTTAGAAATGGGAAACCACACATATGAAGTGTGGTTATTCCTTCATTGTTCACCTATTATTTTGGATGCAGCAGTAAGTCCTATATGGGCCCTGAGGCCCACTGGTGCCGGTGCTTATCCCAGTCCATCTCGGGTTACTTCCCCAGCCATGGCTGGTACTCATTTACAGCTGGGTGAACTGGAACTACTACTACTACTCTACGTCCTATATAGGCTTTGAGGCCCCTTGGTGCCAGTGTTTAATCCAGGATTCTGCAGCGCGAAGTGGAAGAGAGCCTACGACTTTCCCTGGACAGGATGCCAGTCCATTCCAGGTTATTTCCCAAACAGGGGTGGTACCCATTCACAGCTAAATGAACTGGGACAATGTAGATGTACTGGCTTTTCCAAGGACACAGACAGGTAGCGTGACTGAGAATCAAACCCAGGTCTACAGATTGGTAGCCCAACTCCTATCCCACTATTTAGTTTCACCTTCTAAAAAGTGCTAAAAAAATTACTAATGTCCAAATATATATATGAACCTAACTGTATATCAGACACAATAAGAATTGTTTTAAAGGCTTGTTTTCTTCACCCATTCATTCTAAAGTGCCAGTGGAAGCATTTTAATATACAATATGCATATAAAGGCTCTTGAGACATTCATTTCCATGTATATTCATACCACTAATTAAAGTATACCCCCCAACGCTGCTGTACTTGAGATGTGCCATCTCCGAGGCAAATCCCAGCCATACAGTAGCATGCTGTGTGGATCTATAAAGTCGCCTGCCAGCAGCACTGAGGCATGTCATTTGAAGCATCCAATCAAGCCCAGACACAGTACTGTTGCCAGAACTGTAGCCAGAGGCAAAAACACAAATATTGGTCTTCCAGCAGGTAGCACTTCAGACCCGGTCAGCTCTGTTCTCTCAGAGTTGGAAGGGTAAGTTCAGTTTCTTATTTTTATTGGCTAAATTTAGACTGGTGCCCTACGCTGCAGAGAGAATACTAATCAGGCCAGGGCGAAACCACAGAGAGGGCTGCTGCTCCTCTATCCTGCCTCCATTTCTGCTGCATTACAGTTTCTACCAGCACCGGTGAAGTAGCCGTAAGTTTAACTGGAGCTCAGATATATTGGCTACTTTTCACGCTATTATGAGCAAGATCTGAAATACCCAAGACATTTTAGTGACATTAAAATCACTTCATGGGACACCGATTTTCCACTGGAATATCCAAAAAAAAGAAGTCTGAGCTTTTAAAAATGTATTTCATGTTGATGAGCACGAGCGAGAGTCTGCATATTATTTATTGACCTGCTCGTGCTGCAGTGAGAGTGAATACTTTTGACGTCCAATCAGTCATTTGTTTGTGACAGCATGAATTATTGATTAGGAACACTATATCCACATGCATAATTGAAACGTTTGAGTTGCAGATGGAAAAATCAGCATTTTGTGCATTTCCCCAGTCAATCGTTTTCCAGAATGGCTGTTTGTTTCCAGCAAATGATGAAAATAATTAGCAATTCCTGCTTTTTATGTTCTTTTTTTTCTTTCTTTTTTTAAAGGGCAGTGACACAGACAAATGGTGCAGTCATTTATACCGTACACTCAGTGTCCACAAATAGACCTGCGTTTATGCTGCAGTAATAAGTCAATAAGCAACAAAACCAGCTATGGCAGAGTACAACACAATCTGACAATTTAAAAAAAAAAAAAAAAAAATCACTGGGTGAAACCACAGAGTTGCAATTTCATTAAACTTGGAGATTCGAGCAGCCTTTTCAAGTTCATGCACGTGCAAAAGAGAGTAGGCACCATAGTGGTCATTACAGTGTAATGACACGATTCACACCTGGAAGCTGACCAATGCAACCTGCATCTGATCTGTTGGCGCCTGAGCAGCTGGACATGAAGGGCTTTGCTAAAGGACAACTCGGTTGTTGGAATTGAGGGTGGAGGGCAAATGCTGCACTTCTGGTTCACGGATCCAGTCACAATGCATTACTCAAATTCAAGGCATCACCGCCTCCTATCTGTAAAGATTTCTAGATTCAATCAATAAATTAACATTAAGACATTTGGCAGATGTTTTGATTGAAAACGACTTGTAGTCACATTCGCTCACATCCCAAAGTACAAACACTGGAAGCCATTTACAGTCTTGCTCTAGGACGCATCAACATAGAAGCATAGGCATAGGGATTGAACTACCAGCTCTTGGGTTCTGCAACTGCCGTTTGTTTGCATTGCAAATGATTCTCTTAACATGCAATTTCACATGGATTCTGTAACCAGGAACTGTTACGTTGGAAGATAGAGTAAGCATCTGTAAAGGAATATACAAGAACTGAACAGGAGTGATGGTGGCACAGTAGTGGTGCGTTTGCATCTCAACAAAAAGGTCCATGGTTCAAGGCCACCAGTGCCCCAATCTCCATGTTCATCTGGAGTTGTATCAGGAAGGGCATCCAGTGTAAAACCTGTGCCAAATCAACATGCAGATCCATGCAAGATCTGCTGTAGTGACCACAAGCAAAAACAGGTGAAGTCATAAGAAAATCATACAAATACAGGTCAGGGAGCATGCGCTGGTGCTACAGAACTGCCTCGGCTCCTGGAGGGCAACCACCCAGGCAGACAACCAGTCCATCCCCACCTCTCAAAAGTAACCCATCTGCTGCAGCCAGGTGAAACTTAGGCATCTCCTTGGCCTTCTCCATGCCTTGGCCTTCTCCAGCTGCTGGGCCCAATAACACTGAGGCACTTGCATGCTGGATTATGCACAGGGAAACATGCTACAAACTGTCATAGTTGATATTCTCTCACAAAGCAAGTGGTACACCTCATCTGAGTCTTCCTAAGTAGCCATTTATTTGACACAGTCATTCTAGCAGTACCCAAGGATCCTCTGAAGAGTCTTAGTGCCAAAGACATCTAGTCATCACCTCAGTTCACTAGTTTAGCACCGAAGTACCGAACAAGAAAATGTAGGCACCCCAGAATTTTGATTGAAATGTAATACTTGTTTTTCTACAATCAAAGGGTTAGCAGAAGTTTACTCAGACAAGTCAAATGATTTTTTTTTAAATTTCAGTGACAAAACTAATCAATTATCACTGAAACTTTTATACTTTTTTTTTTTGGCGTACTGTCTGGTACACGAAAAGACAAATATTTGTTGGTGATCACTCAATAACAGTGATTTATTATCAGATTCACGAGAGAAACAAAAATAACATGTTTAAGAAATTTATTTTGGGTGACAAAATTGCAGAATTTAAGAATACATTTTATTTAACTTAACCTTGGCTCAAAACATTCAAATTAAATTCTCTGCAACTCTACTTATTTCATGTTACCAAACAAAACGCTCATTGCCATGGAACATTATTTAGAAATGATTTGTTTTTATTCCTTTTCTTAAATTTTGAGCGGTTCAAAGGTGTAAATACACCAAGTAGACTGTCTCTTTAAACAGAATGGAAGATTCCAGAAGAATCCAGAAATTGTTTTAATTAATTGCAATTAGTCAATTGCAAAGCTTGCAAATGACTAATTGCCATAATTGAGGGTTAATTGGGAACCTTTGGCTGTGTTTAAGGTCATACCTAGGTTTTAGGAGCAGGGGGGGGGGATCTAAAGAATTAAGCCAAAGCATCCAGAGCAAATTTTTAGATTTCAACAAGTCAGATTCCTCCTTCAGAGCCATCTCTAATAGATTTAAGGTGCCACGTGCAACTGTACAATCAATTATACAAAAATATAAGAAGCTTGGAGCCCTACCAACTTTACATCAGTGAGGAAAGAGGCCTGAATTAACCCGAGGTTGTGAACCTCAGGCTCACAACCTCAGGTTAATTCAGAATTGAAGGAGAATTGAAGGAGTTGGAGGCATCGGATAGAAATGTGACATCACCCACCTTTAACAGAGCACTCCATCACCATGACCTAAAAGCCTGCCAATCAAGGAGGAAGCTATTAACGCAAAATTGACAATTTCCAGTTGATCACCAGGACAATGAATGAACATTTTTATGCCAATTTTAAAAGCAGGAAAGCACGTAGGCCCTTAAATACAGGCAAAGTTTCTCCAGTAAACCACAAATTATGCCCATTACTCATTCAGAAGCTTTTAAAAATAATTTCATCAAATTTTGGAATATTTTATGTTGTTTAAAGAGGCATGTTGGTGTATGTAAACCTTTGACACACTGAAAATCTCACATCATTAATAGAGACTGAAATAAATGTCTTGTAATTATTTTTAAATAATTTTATATGCCTGTCCAGGGTGAACCCCACCTCTCGCCCAATGACCGCTACGATAGGCTCCAGCCCCCTGTGACCCTTGACTGGAATAAGCAGGTTCAGAAAATGGATTGATGGATAATTTTATATGGAACTAAAGTAATAGTACATAAGGTTCAGCTGCTCCTTGTATTTAGTCCTTGGTTTCCTCTGGTGCAATCGTTAAAGAAACAGATCAGTAAAACAGAAGAGGACTCACACACAGAGAGCCAAAAAGTTAGACCACAAGTCTGGTTTCAAACATTAGGTAATTCCGCCCCCCGGGTCGTACAGATAAATATACAAAAAGTGCAGTGCAAACATTTTTGTCCATGTGGACTTTCCTCAGTGCAAAAGGCAATGCATGCTGAGCCACCCTATAAATTAATGCTGTACAGATGCATCTGATCAGTGGCCGCTGGCCTAATTAGGCACACCTGACAACAGATCAGGTCATTGCATTGACACACCAAGATGACATGTTTACAAAACATAACCTCATTCTCATTCAATCTACCATCTAGTTTTAACACTGAGAATGGCACAAACTGATATACAAACACAAAAAGCAAGACATATCCAATTCCTCATTTAAACCATTGGGATGTAACATTTTAAGGTAGAAGATATATCTACTTTCACATTGAAGTAAAATCTGGTCTATGTTTCCACCATGTCGGTTAGGAGTAAGGTCAATGCCACAGAATCCAAGGTCCAGAATTGAGTGTTTACAGCTCTGCGGATGGCACTTTTGTGTTCATTAGTCCTAAATATAAGTTGTCTCCTAATTTTACCAACATACTGGATATCACATTTCATGTGTGCAAGAAGGTAGACAACATCAGTAGAGCAGCATGTGATCAGTTATTTTTTTAAATTTATTTAATTTTATACTCTTTCTTCATCACAAAGCTTGAAAACATGTTGACCTTTGTGCTGTTGGAGCATGCAGCACAATTGTAATATGGGAAGAAACCTGTGGCATCTGTGCAGCATCAATTTATAGGGTTACACAAAACAAGTTTAAAAAAAAAAACTAGAAGCAGTGCGTAAAGCACCGCAGATTTTTCCCTGGCAACCATGGATACCATAGCAACCAAATTGACATATCATGAAAACCCTTCCAAGAACTTTCATATGAGACAAACATCAACTGTCTATCGTAAGTAGTTCCTGAGATATGACCCAAGTACAGAAAGATCAATTGGCGGGACATCATAACAGACAGTCAGACAGACACGGGGTCGGGCCCCTGGTGGAGCACCACAAGGTGGTCTGTCCATTTCATGTGACATCCCACAAAAAAACGTGACATATAGTCTGGAAAAAAATGGTACATAAATGTTAGGTATCAGAATTCAGGATTAAATGTACCTACAGCCTTTGTACAGTGCTGTGGCTATGAGAATTGTGCTGCTAACAAAGGTCTGGCTGATATTTCTGTCCAACATTGACAAAATCAGTTGTTAAAAAGAAATTACAGGAAAAGTTGGAGCGGCACGAGTAACATTTGCGATTCAACGAGAACAACTTGCTCCCTCCTCTTTTTTTCCCCCTTTAGAAATGAGAGCAGATGCAAAGTGTAACCATTAAGCAGAGCGGTAGTGAATAAGAAATAACTGTAACCAGGCCACACCAGGAGACTATTTAGAGCAATGTACATATTTTAGCATGCCATTTCGTGTTATTCCAGGTCAAAGTGTGGCGGGAACATTTGTGCAAACGTACACTATAAGGCGGTCTACGGCGCGCCATAGAGGAATAAGAAGAGACAACCTAAGCTGGACACCTGGCCCTTACGTTGGCCAGAAAAATCCCTCACTCTCTTATTTATTTTTTATTTCTTTATCAACCTCATCCTGTTCTTGAACGCCCCAGAGACAAGGCACTTTAGAGTGGGATCTAATGTCCGGGGCAGAGAACACGGTACATGCACATCACCACTGCGAGGCTGCGGAGCGAGAGTCATGTTCTAAGGGTGAGAAAAAGGCTGAGACGATGGAGCTAAAAACAGAGGAGGGAGTTTACAGGTGCTTCATCATCCCTGGTGACAACTACATACAAAAAGAAGCAAAGTACATGTCCACTTACAATCTGCAACCTTCTCCAGCAGGCTGCCAGCTAGCGGTCACCTCACAGACGTCTGGCCAAAGCCATCTATTAACCCACAGCAGCTGGCTGTGTTCCAGCTCCAGAGATGGCGCTTTTAACCGTGCTTGTGTTCTTTGGGAAAAGGAGGCGGTTTGCTCCAATTACATTTACATTTTGATCATTACCAGACAGTCTTACCTCATAGCAACACTCTGCCAAACAATGCAGCAACGACCCCACATGCAACACTAGCAGTCATAAAAGTGTGAAGTTATTTTACACAGACACACTCAAATACTCAACAAAAATATAAACGCAACATTTTTGTTTTTGTTGCGGGATGTCCCATGTAATGGACAGATCACCTAGCGGTACTGCACCGTGGGCCCGACCCTGTGTCTGTCTGTCTGTGTGTCTGTTATGATGTCCCGCCAAGTGACCTTTCTATACTTGGGTCATATCTCAGCAACCACTTAAGATAGAGACTTGATGTTCAGTACATATGAAAGGTCTTTGGAAGGGCTTTCATGACATGTTAATTTGGTTGCTAGGGAAACATTATTTCTTGAATATCTCAGGAACTACTTATGATAAAACCCTTGATGTTTGGCTCATATGAAAGGTCTTTCGAAGGGCTTTCATGATGTTAATTTGGTTGCTATCGTAACCATGGTTGCTAGGGAAAAAATCTTTCTTGAATATCTCAGCTTCGACTTAAGATAGAGACATGATGTTTGGCTCTTATGAAAGGTCTTTGGAAGGGCTTTTATGCCATGTTGACATGGTTGCTAAGCTAAACATTGATTGGTTGGTGGGGAAACATTCTTTTTTGAATATCTCAGGAACTACTTATGATAGACACTTGATGTTTAGCTCATATAAACATTATTGTATATTGACTGTTGATTGTTTTGTTTCTGTGAAAAAAAAAGGTTGATTCATGTTTCTTGCACCCTGGGACATCCCACCTGTGGGTCTTCACGCACTGCTTCTAGTTCCTATTTTTCATGCATTGAATTAAAAGATCTAAGATTTCATCTGTACACACAAAAGGCTTTTTTCTATTGAATTTTGTTCACTAATTTGGTCCTGAGCACTTCACCGTTGCCAACATAATCCATCCACGTGGCAGGTGTAGCAGATCCAGATGCTGATTAAACAGCATGATTATTGCACAGTTATGCTTTGGACTGTCCGCAAGAAAAGGCCACTCTAAAATGTTCTGTTTTATCACAGAATGCAATGCCAGAGATGTCACGTTTTGAGGGCAAATTGCATGATGACTGCAGGAGGGCAAATTGCATGCTGACTGCAGGAATGACCACCAGAGCTATTGCTGATGAACTGAATGTTCATTAATTGCCATAAGGCACTCCCAATTTCATTTCCAACCAGTCTCACAACTGCAGACCACGTAGAATCACACCAGCCCAGGACCACCACATCTGGCTTCTTTACCAAATAAAGATCTTTCTTCAATATCAACTATACATTTTTGAGTGGGCTTTTACTGTGACCAGTCCAAAGCAGTCATGCTATTTAATCAGCATTTTGATATGCTGCACCAGCCAGGTGGATGGATTATCTTGGCAAAGGTGAAATGCTTACCAACATAGAATTTAACAAATTTATGAGCAAAATTTGAGGAAAATAAACCTTTTGTGTGTATAGAACAAGTCTGCGATGTTTTACTGTAACTCGTGAAAATTGAGAGGGAAAACGAAAGTGTTGCATTTTTGTTGCTGTTTTTGAGTAAAATTCAATATATTGGGAGTTTGAGGGTCCGGCGCAGTATCTTAGCTGTTCATAGGACTGCACTCTTCTGGACAGAGACCTCAGATGTTGCACCCGGAATCTGCTGGAGCCATTCACCCAGTTTGTGGGTCACAGCCCTGAGAGCTTCTGTTACCACCGGGACCACTGCGGCCTTTACCTTCCACATCTTTTCTAGTTCTTCCTTCAGCCCCTGACACTTCTGGATCTTATTATGCTCTTTCTTTCTGATGTTGCCATCACTTGGAATTGTCACACCTACCACAACTGCCCTTTTCTGGTCCATGTCAACCACCACTATGTCTGGTTTGTTTGCCAGCACCTGTTTGTCTGTCCTGAACTTGACATCCCACAGCACTTTAGTTCTGCTGTTCTCAACCACCTTTGGTGGTGTTCCCCACTTGGACTTTGGCACTTCCAGTCCATATTTGGCACAGATGTTCCTGTACACTACCCCAGCTACTTGAGTGTTGTTCTCAGTGTATGCTGTCCCAGCTTCCATATATATATATATATATATATATATATATA
>OMMV01195461.1:0-11035 GCA_900302635.1 Chatrabus melanurus
TAAAGCCAAAACTTACTTTTCTTTTGTTAAACATTCAGGTTTGAGGTATATTAACATTTTGGATTGACTGAGAGCACTGTATTTGTTCAACAATAAAATGAATCCTCAGGAATACAACTTGCCTAATAATTGTGCACACAGTAATAACCAGATACTTTTGCTTTCACTATCAGAGCCAGTCCTGCTGCCTGATAGGATATACACCATTTAAAGGAACACTACTTCATAATCATTCAAGTGCAAAAAAAAGAAAAGAAAAAAAAGTTGAGCTTTCAGTCCTGCTGCATTGTTATTACTGATTTGAAACAATGCAAGGCTGTTGTTCTGTCACTCATCTTAGCTGCGGTTTAATATTTGAGACAGTTTTAGACCCGTTTCCCCCACATAAATTAAGACCCATTGCTGTGTCATCAGAAGCTGTGGTTTCGGCTACACCAAAGGTGAACACTAGCGACATACTTTTTAAGAGGCAATTTTTTATAGAATCAGGCAGTGGGTGATACACGACCGTCTCAGATTTACCTTTGGAAGGTCTATGGGTAGATAGAAAAATCCTAAAATTCTAGTTCCCTAAAATAAACGGTATTTTTCTCGGGCATCGAGAAGGGCCAATTTCTTGGGGGCCAAAAATTGGAATTCTTTAAAAAAATAAAAAATAAAAATAGCTTTTGAAGTCGATACATCTCAATGAACCAATTAGGGCTAAACGGTATGGCCTAAAATTCATATTACGGTATAATTTGAAGCATATTGCGGTAATGGTATATATTGCAATATATTCTTTGGTATATAAATGCAAGAAGTGCACTGAACCTGCAGCACGCTGTCTCTAATGGAGCACGAGGCTGTTTTAACAGGCTGCGTTCACATGACTTCACATGCACGCACAGCTCCTGCAGCACCGCGACTCACAGTGTGATTTCACAGCAACTGAATCGAAATTAACGCAGTGATCACTTTAAGAACAAGTCACCATGACACAGTTCACGTGCGTGCTGAACTGTGGCGGCGGTGCGTACGGATCAACTATGAGCTGTTAGATCACCACCTATCGCGATTGGTCGGTATAATCAAAATCCCTACCGTTTATACCGCACACCCTGAGAACCAATGACTGCCCAGCTTCATTTTGATTGGTGTCAATCTGTGATGGAAGGAGTTCTGGAAAATTGCAAAATTTTGGCAAGCAGTTGAGGTCGCCGCCTATAGGTGCAAAACGCTATTTTTGCTGAAGGGACACATATTTGAGGCGTTTCTGGACTGCATCCTCAACATCTCAAGCTTGTTTATGCATCATATGATTCCAGCCCAATACTGTGCCACTTGAAATTAATGTGGGATAATGAAGGCGTGAGAGTATAAGTGGCACTCAAGTCAATCAAAACATCAAATTCTGTGTTTTTGGGAGTCACATATCTCCATGTGCCCTTATCTGATCTGAATTAAATCTTTTTTATCAGGTAGGCCTGCATGTCTACTAACTGTGATATAAAGATTATAGTGGGGTTAAGCTGTATTAACTCTTTTCTGGCCATCACAATATGGCAAGTTTACAAACACAAATTTGAATAGAAATGCTTTATTAACGAGGGACACACATGTAACAAGATTGTTTTACAGCCCATATTGTTCTACTGGTAATTATTTCCATCCTGATAATCTGAAAGCAGTAGACATCTACACAATCCAAGATCTTTGGCAGTCAATGATTACCATATGGAGTATGTGTTTAGACCAACTTTATGTTTTACTGCAATGAATGCATCACATCACAGTTTTTACATTCACATAAAATGCCTGTATAAGGATGATGTTTCACAAGTTACACTTCACTATCAACCAAAAGGCAAATTTTTGGCATAAACAGTAGCACAAACTGCTGGGCTTTTAACAAATGCCAAATAATTGCCAGTTGAACAATATGGGCTATAAAACAATCTTGTTACCGTACCGAACAGTGGAGGAGGTGTACTTTACACCGCTACTATCTACCAATCTAGGTATCTATCAACTCATTGCATTTTAGAGGGTACATACAGTGGTGCCCGAAAGTTTGTGAACCCTTGAGCTATTACACGTCTGAATGTTGGAATGACATCAAATTTATTTATAAAAAAAAAAATTAAAAAAAAATCAGGCTTCTGTATCTAAACATTTCTGAGATGCTGCCCTTTAAACTCACAGTGAAAACTGATCCCTACAACATGAAATAAATAAAATAAAAATGTAAAGGCCAAAAATGATGGGCTGCATATTTAATGACACCCTTTAGTGTAACAAGTAAATCATCACTTTTACAGCCAGTTTTCCTTCGACAAGTCAGGGGATGGATACATGAACATTTCCAAGTCACTGAATATGTCTTGGACGTCATTTACATCAATCATTAAGAAATACAAACAGTATGGTACTGTTTGTACCATACCCCCCCCACCACACACAATGGAGAGGACACAACCACCGCTTTTCTCTGTCAGTTGGTGGGGGTAATTATAAAATTACTACCACACAGTCAGTCACATGGATTCACTTCTGTTAAAATTCACTCTCAGAAAAGCAGAGAAAATGGGTCACGCTAAGATATAAAATCAGTTGCACTGGGCGTGAGATAAAGGTCAAAGCAAAACCAGTCTGACAGTGTTTTAGCAGAGTCCATGTAGGTCTTAAAGCATGAACAACTACAAGGGCACTCAGAGAGTGCATACCTCTCCTAACACTGTATCAATAGCCATGATTATCTACAATAAAGAAGGGCAGTCGGAATGCAATCTAGGCTGTATGCACTCACATGGGAACTTTAACGTAGATTTACTGCAAACATCAAATCACTACATCAAGAAAATATTGGACCAGTTTGGACTCAGACAGCATGAGATGTTCCCCACTGTGGACTATACAGCTGCAACAACTAATTGATGATTAATCACCTACTAAATTAATCACCAACTATTGTCATAATCCATTAATCTTTTGAGTCATTCTTTGATTTCAGCTTCTTAAGTGTGAATACTTTTGTGGTTTCATTATGAGTTTCTTTCCTCCTCTCTGACCTGAATATCTTTGGGTTGTGGACAAAACAAGACATTTAAGGACGTCATCTTGGGCTTTGGGAAACGGATTGACATTTCTCTCCATTTTATGGCCCAAACAACTAATCAATTAATCCAGAAATTAATGGTCAGATTAATCAAATGTGAAATTAATCAGTTGCAGTCCTAATGGACAACAGAGCTCTCCTGCATCATGACTATGTGGACACCAACCAAGTAGTATGATTTGAGACTGCAGATCTTTGAAACAATATAAGGCAGGTTTTACAAGAATGTAGGGAGATTTCCTTACCACTGTTGCCATTGTGCTTGCTCAGGGAGTGGGTAAGGTTAGACCTTACCCTTGTGACGCACCTTTGGGCGACTATGTTGTGATTTGGTACTATATAAATACATTGAATTGATAAAGTAAGCGATAAAAGTAAAAATAAATAAATAACTCTGATCACCACCAAAATGTAAGGAATTCTCTATGGGTCTACGAAGGCTTTAATCATTTGTATGCGCAATGTTCAAATGGTAGAGGTAGCCATCTAGCTACATGTCGCAGTTATAACCAGGTGAGAAGAGTGAGTGTCTTCCACCTGAAAGATCAGGAATTCAAATCCTGGTTATTCCTTTTAGTCTATTGTTGTGAACTATAACACTGCTGCCATTGCTGTTGGTTTTTGTTTTTCTGAGTTGCTTTGGATAAAAGCATTTGCCAAATACATAAATATAATTACACTTCATGATAATGGACAGTTCCGTGTGTGGGACTTTACCCAATGTGCATGCGCAACTGGACCTGCCAGAGCAATAGCTGGTATGTGATACAACCAGGTCCGGACCTATATGAACACTCTTTAACGTCCTAATGGATCCTAATCATATGACAGTCATGAAAAACCCAAATGGGCTGTGTGCCCTGATTTAAAAGTGAAAGGCCAGGAGTTTGGCAGCTAAAACACCAGATAACATCGTGTGTGCTGTGTGCTAGAAAACAACCGATTATGCCTGAAGTGTAACAGGACCGCTGTAACTTACACTGTGGGTGTTGTCTGCTAACTTGGTGTTAAATCCTTGATGATCTTTGCAGCCTTGTTGGGCGCTTCTTCGGTTTATCTTGTGCCTCAGTGATGCGGCCAGCCGTCCGGCCACGGACCACCGCTGGCTGTCAGCAGCTCTCTTCTGAACGTTTGCATCCCTGACAAAAGCCGTCAGTCTGGTCGGAAAATTATATGAACCGGCTGTCAAAGTGACAACAGACAGCAGCACAACACATCGCACGAAAAGTCCCATCCTCGCCGCTTGTGTCACCGGTAAGCCAAAGTAATAGAGGAAAAAAAAAAGGTGGTGATTTTATCGTATTTGTTTGTCCCACTCTTATCCTGAACGTGAACGCCGCTTCAGCTCCGCGCGGATGCCATCAACAAAACAGTCGCCCTGACACCGACTATTTTTGGCTTTGAAAACACGGAGCGCCCCTAAAACTCCACCTGTTTCCCCCACCCCCACGAAGCGGTGACAAAAAAAAAAACCTACACAAGCAGAAAACGCAACATTTACAACCTGACACAGGTGTTTCCCAGCATTTACGAGCAGTGCAACTCCTTAGCCAACATGATTGACTGACTGCAGCGAATAGCGATGATTCCGGTGTCGTCTGCGAGTCGGTGTACCTCTGCTCACACACTGAGAGACATTTGATTGGCCGTTCCTTTGCTCGCGCACGTATTTGTGACTGTGATAGGCTGGAGATACAGAGAGGCGGTGCAACGGAGCACCTGCTGCTAGGTTGAGCAATACTATCATGTACCTCCAGCAAACCAGAATTTATTTATTCGATTTTTAAACAACGGAATACAAGATTAGAAAGAAGGAAGTGTATTGAATACACGCACTTTTTTTTTTAAAGCCATGTCGTTTTGTTTGTTCCAGTCAGATGGAAAGTAGTGTATTCCACATGTGAATTTCTCATCCAAAATACACCCTTGCACACAAATAACATGGGAAACATGACAATTCACGTGTCTATGCACGAACTGTATGCCCCCCAAAAAAGCACTTTTTTACATTTAAAAATTATAAACATGATATAACACAGATCTTCAGTGATACTCTGAAGGAAATATCACATCGGATCAGAAATAGCCGATGTATCTGTATGTGGTGAAAGTGTTGAACTTGTAGAGATATTCACTTATCTCGGCAGTGACATTCATGTCTCAGGGTCCTCGGCCTTTGAGATCGAGAGACGCCTAGGAAGAGCTCATGAGGTCACTGGACAGAGGTGTTTTTGGCGATGCAGATCTCTTTGCAGGAGAACGAAAGGGTCCTGGTGCTACCTGTCTTACTGTATGGTTGTGAGACTTGGGCGCTAACCAGTGACCTGAGACTGCATGTCTTTAGCATAAGGTCTCCTCGGAGAATCCTTGGGTACTGCTGGAATGATTTTGTGTCAAACAAGCGGTTACTTAGGGAGACTAAAATGAGGAGTATCACTTGCATTGTGTGGGAGCGTCAGCGTCGACATTTTAGCCATGTGGTGCATTTCTGTGTGCGTGATCCAGCACATAGGCGCCTGAATGTTGAGGACCCCAGCGCCTGGAGAAGGCCAATGGGACACCCACGCTTCACCTGACTGTGGCAGATAGATGGTTATTTTAAAGATATGGGGATGAACCTGTTGTCTGCCGGTGTGGTTGCCATCCGGGACCCGGGGCGGTTCCGTGGTGTCGTGCATGCTCCCAGACTTGACTTGATCAGAAATATCCAAGTCATCATTATGTTGGCTTGAATACATCTGAACCTGTGGCATTTTGGCTGCATTCATCAGAGACACAAAATCTGTATCTTAGCAAAATGATGTACAGCCACAATTTCTTCACACTTGCACTGACAGTTTACACTGTCTGGGATTAAACATCTCTGATGTGTCAGGGCTCAAACAAAAGATGAGATCAAATGTAATTTGAGTGTCTCCAGAATGCTCTTGCAAACATTAGATAAAAGTGTATTTAAAACCAATCAGCCTGTGCAGATGTATGTATATATGCACATGCATTTTGACTACTCTTTCTACTCTGCTTCACCTCTGAGAGCTGATGGGATCAGGTGCACACAAAGCTGCATAGCTGCTTGCAAAAGCTCCGTAAGTAACTCCATAAAAATGATTGCACATTCAGCTCTTTTAAGTTCTGATAGATACAGGTTGGAACCTGTGAACCACCTAATTTGGGCTATGTTGACATCTTTTAACATGCACAGTGACCATAACATGAAATAAAGACAAACAGGCCTATCAAGTTGCTTGTGAAGCCTTGTTACTAATTGCAGGGTCGTGGTGGCCATTAAGGACACTGTTGCTTGCATTCAGTAAAGTTCCACTGTTGAATTTCATTCTATGAGCTTATAGTTCTTCAGTCTATAAGAAGAAGGTTGGGCAAAATCAACAATACTACAATATCAAATATTTTCTTTGACTATACTTCAGTCTGTAGTCTATGAACTGAATGACTGGTGGGTTAAATCCCCAAGTGTGGCTGTGTGTCAAAGCGCCTTGAGCAACACACTGAAACTTTAAAAACTGCTCAGATTTGGGGCACATTGGCCCCTTTATACCACCAAAAATGTGGGATAAATATATAGAGGAAAAACAAATTAACTCGAGATGAGGTTAAATGTTTGACCAGTCCACTCAAAAACTTAGGTTTAATTCTTGATTAAATTTGTGCATGTGATGAGATGTGAGTTCTGCTGCATAAACCCCACGCGACTGTTGGTGATTTTTGCAGGGGGAAAAAAAACTCGATAGCTTCATTGGCCTGATTGTACAACATAACGATTGTACGGAGTGACACTACAGGCCCAGAACTGTTCTCCATGTGTAAGAACAAGCTTTTCCTTGCTGAGTTGACCTAAAGCAGGCCTTAACTGCAGTTTGGTGAGAGGTTTCAGGTCTGAGATGGCACAGTCTATTCAGTCAGTATTTGATTACTCTCATGCATAGTGCCTGAAGGGTGGAACAACCAGCTCAACAGGTTTGCCTGCAATTACAGAAACGTGTCATCACATCATGACCTGAATGTACTGGTGGTGAACAAGTAAATCTAAGGCGTTACACTTGAATCCATATTGGCTGCAATTTAGCTACACATATAAATGTGAGTTGTGACATCAAGAACCTACTGTGTGTTAGTTCTTGTTCAATAACTGTCCTGAAAAAGAAACAATATCATGGACAGACATTCCTTCACAAAAGGACTGCACAATGAAGTTGCAGCCCCTCCCCCATGGCAGCCCAGTCAAGGTGGAGAACAAAGCCACTTTTATTCCTTGAAGATATGCTGTTAAAATGAGAACTGTGCCTTTCTACAAGCATCGCAGTCTTCCTCTCTGACAGCACAGTCTACTCAGAACACTGTGGTGAGAGAGAGAGAGAGAAAAAAGGTGAATAAACTGATGGACCCAAATGTATTTGAATTCCCTTACTCGCCATGCTCCACAAAAAGAGCTTTTACACTGACTGAAAACGACGGTTTTCATGGACAATGACTTCCGTGTGTCCATCCTAATGAGAAGCACATGTTCATTTTAAGTGAAAATGTTCATTTGGATAATGCACATGTAATGTCTGTGGAAATTGCGACCTCTAGGGACAATTTAGGGCATTTTTATGACCAACATTCAGGCATGTCTTTGTTGGAAAGAAAGAAACAGCAAAAAAAAAGAAAAAAAAGGTAGCAAACAAAAAGTAAGTTGTGCTCCTTGTATGATCATATTGTGAATTCCGTCCTTGTCTCAAGCAGGCCCCTGTATAAGACCGGTTTGTGCAAAGCCAAGCCGGGCTGGAATGACTATGTGGAAGAGCTTCATGCTGAGGCTAGAAGGGCTTTCAAAGCATGGGTTGAGTCAGGCAGACATAAACGTGGTCCCTTATTTGACTATAAGAAACGGGCAAATGCAAATTTTGAATATGCTTTACGTTTCATTAAGAGGAAAGAAAATACAACGAGGTCTGGCTGTACACAAACACACACACACGCAACCAAATATTATTAATTACCGTAGTCATTACAACATCATTACTTTGATACAGAAGGAGGATGTTTTATATATATATATATATATATATATACATATATTCATTCATTTTCTAAACCCGCTTACTCCAATGAAGGGTCACGGGGGGTGCTGGAGCCTATCCCAGTTCCGTGCCATTCAGCAACTGGGACAGTTTACATTCTGTCTCTGTGAGTACTCATTGACCGCAAGCAACTTCTTTTGTCGTTATTTACTCCTTATTAACATGGAGAAACACTGAGAACCCTGGCGTAGGTAACACTGACGGATGGAGAACATGCGGCATCACTTTGCTGGTCATTTGAACAGCACAAAAAGATGCAGTCTCCGTCTATAGTGTTTTCTATCTTTCCAAAAACTACAGATAAATAGAGTTCCTTAAGTACAAGCAGAACTGTATATGTAAAACAGGCAACAATGTTCTCCAGGTAATTTGGTTTGTACACTTTTTTCTGCAAAGGTACACTACTGTCATATCATATTATATACTGTGTTTTCAGCATTCTATTATGACACACTCCTCCATGTTTGTTTTTCCGCAGCTGTCAGGGCTTCATAATCATGACTGAGTGATGCTGGTCAGACTGTTACGGTTGACCTACCTCAGTCAATAGGAGAGGAAATATGTCTGCGTCAGCAGGTCTGGCAGAAGGGATGTGAAGCCTCTGATATAGAGGAGAGCCACAAAGATGCTATAATCTGCAGGGCTGGAGATGTGTATTGTTTGTGGCTTTAAATTGGATTTGTGTTACATTTATAAAGCCTACAGGACCAAAATCTAGCCACAAGGGACTTTCATCTGCATCCTGCTAGAATCAGAGTAATGTCGCACTAAATATTACATGACAAAATGATGAGATTTTAATGAACATGAACAAAAGACGCATTAATCCTCTCAACAAAATAATATGTGCATAACTTCATTTATTATGAGAAACTATGTACAATATTAATCCTCTAAACCAGGGGTGGGCATGAAGGGCTGAGAGGGTGCAGGTTTTCCATGTTACCAAGCACCTCAGCAGCTGAATTCACAGATGATCAGGACTTTACGTTGAAGGGAGGAGCTCATCAATAGGGCTGAATAGGGCTGTGCGATATGACGACATGTATCGTATGACGATAGAAAAACGTCTATCATTTAATTTTATGCTCTATCATCTATTTCGTGGTGTGCATTCAGTTTTGCAAACCGCTCTCATTTTTCCCGGTGGATAAAACAAGCGCACCCGCACACATTCACTCCTCCCTAAAAGCCCAAGGCTCTGTGTCAAATTTCAGAGCACGGCTGCACATCACAGAGGACTAGAAGCAGAAAACTCAGGTGAAGCCTTCCACGTCATTGATTAAAAAAAGAAAAAAGCTTTCCACACGGTTTGCAGATGTGACTGTGTACGTAACCGCTGTGAAACATTTAGAAATGAATGGTTTATTAGAGCTTTTCCCCATCCTTACGCACGCCCTCACCTTGTCCCTCCAGCAAACAGACAGTGTGCGTTCTGTTCATGTGTTTTGGAGACACGGCCTTGAAGGGAAGCCTGAAGGTGATGGTGGGGGGGTTCCCAGTTTTACTATTTCATTTCTAGTTTATTTGTATTTATATTTGCGTCTGCAGTTTCTCATGATATCACACGCCTCATTACATCGATCATACTGTGCTCATAGATTCATAGCTTTTTCATACACATATGCACATGTACCGTCATGTACAACCCCCAAATCAGAAAAAGTTGGGACGATATGGAAAATGCAAATCATAAAAAAACGTTCAGTGATTCCTACATTTACTTTGACTCCTATTTCATTGCAGACAGTATGAATGAACCCAAGATATTTCATGTTTGGTGTGGTCAAAATCATTTCATTTGTTAACATACATACAATCCTGCATTTCAGGCTTGCAACACATTCCAAAAAAGTTGGGACGCAAAAGTATTTACCACTTTGTAATATTGCCATTCCTTCTCACAACACTTAAGAGGCAATTTTGTCATGAATCAGGCGGTGGGTGGTATATGATTGTCTCAGATTTGCCTGAATAATTTTTTTTGGTGGAAGGTGGGTAGATAGAAAAATCCTAAAATTCTAGGTCCCCAAAACAAAACTTTTTTTTTTAGGGCTACGTTAGGATGTTGAGGGTACAGTCCAGAAATGCCTCAAATACAAGTGCCAATTCAGCAAAAAGTAGCGTTTTGCAGTACCCCATATAAGTGGCGCCCTCTACTGCCTGCTGAAATTTTGCAATTTTCTGGAACTCCTTTCATCACAGATTGACACCAAGCAAAATGAAGCTGGGCAGTCATTGGCGCATTGAGATATTTCAACTTCAAAAACAATTTTTTTGAAGAAGTCCAATTTTGGCCCTCAAGAAATTGACCCTTCTAGAGGCCCAAGGGGGAAAAAACCCAAAACATTTCATTTAGAACCTAGAATTTTAGGCTTTTTCTATCTACCCATAGACCTTCCACAAAAAATATAAATAAATAAATAAAAATTCAGATGAATCTGAGGGGGTCATATATCTCCCTCTAATAGTACTCCGCCTGAATCTTTAAGAAAAATCAACAGTGAAAAGACGTATTGGAATTGATGATATCAAGCAATGCCAGCAAGAAGTCAGCAGGTCACAGAGCTTTTTCTTATCGTTCACCTGTTCTGTGGAATAGTCTGCCTGCTGAGATAAGACAGTCCGATTGTGTGGATTCATTCAAATCCAGATTAAGGACTTATCTGTTCTCTCTTGCGTTTGACTAACATAAATTTGGTTAAAATAAAATACTTCTCCCCTCCAACTAATAAGTTACGTTGCTGCTATTAGTAGAGCTGGACACAGTCTCACAGCATCTAAATTCTGGGATTGTTAGTGTAAGGTAGGAGTAAGTTGCCGGCGATCACGCTAGCTTCCTTTCTGCTATTCTGTT
>OMMV01195465.1:0-13952 GCA_900302635.1 Chatrabus melanurus
TTACTACGTCTTTGTAAATTTGCAGGCTCCTCCTCCTCTGTGGCTGAGTTAGTGACCTGCTGAGTTAGTGACCTGCTGGCTCAGCTTGGCCTCTGAAAGTCTGCCTGGCGGTCGGGTGACATGTCTGGCATGCTGCTGCTGGCTCTTTTTGATAGCGTAGAGAGTTAGTGACTGGCAGGCCATGTTTCTCGTGTCTCCAGCCCCTGAAACAGCCATCACTCTGGAGGATGTTTTCGATCCCCGGCTCCATACCCCTTGCTGCTCAGAGAGAAGGTCAAGTTTGGCCCATCATTCATTGAAGCAAAGGGTGTGGCCTAGCAGCCGGCGGCCATCAACAGCCGTTATAATGTTTAGATCTCCCAGTCCGATCACATGTCTGACTTATTTCCAGTGTTTGATGGCTGCATTTCATATGGAAACAGTTATTTTAAAAAGCTATGCAAAATAAACATGTTCCTTCAAGGACAAGTTCACTTTTTTACTACTTTAATCATATTTAAACACTGTTATCAGGCCTCTGAGTGTTTTACTCACCCTTAAGAAAATGCATCGTATAAGAGAAATCCCTTTTTCCACAAATTGTTGAAAATGAAAAACACGGTATCAAAGTGGGCCCTGTTGTCGAGATCTAAATGAACTGAAACTGTTTTTTAAAGCCTTAAAATTACATAGTGTAGTTTTATAACACAATATTGCATTTCCTGATACTTACAACATATATTGCTGATGATCTTATTAAATTTTGACATGGACTATTTACCCACTCGAAGTACTCGTGCTGTAAACATCAGTTGAATATTCAACGTCTGCCTTTATTGTTTAGTGCTGCATGAGGAGGAGCTGGGTCTTACAGAATTAATGCCTCCTCAGCAGTCAACTTGTAATGCCTCAGTGGACAGCCGCAATGGAGGAGAACGGCTAGGCTAAGGTAAGCAGCTAACTATATAATCTGTCGTTTTAACAACTTTGTTTGCATTTAGTGAGGTAAACATGAATGCATTTAGCTCTGCAAGGAAATGGTCCATGCAGCTCAACCATATGGGGTGTACAACCAGTGCAATCTGAGTGCTGGTCCCAAATGAGCAGGGTAGAAGCAGGAAGGACATACACCATAAAGTTTGTCAAATCTCAGCCACATTGGGTGCACAAGCCAGTGCATTTGGTGTGCCAGTCCCAAGCTCAGATAAATGAGTAGGGTTGCATCAGGAAGGGCATCCAGCGCAAATTTTGCAAAACCAAACATGTAGATCACAAATTGAATTTCCATACTGCATCAGTTGAGGCACGTGGTAACAACATCCGCCACCAGTGCTGTTGTCCAACAGGATGCCGGTGGAAATTGGGCTATTGTTGGGCAAAGAAGAAGAAGAGGCGGAGAACGTGTCTGGAGGCAGCGAGAGAGAAGGAAAGTTAGAAGTGTGGAAGTAAGAGACGAGACTTTGAATGTTGGTAATATGACCGGTAAAGGGAGAGCGTTGGCTGATATGATGGTAGAGGAGAAAGGGAGACATACTCTGTGTATAAGACAGCAAGTGGAAGGGAAGTAAGGCCAGGAGCATCGGAGGTGGGTTCAAACTGTTGTATCATGATGTGGATGGGAGGAGAAATGGTGTTGGGGTCATTCTAAACGAGGAGTATATTAAGGGTATGTTGAGGGTTAAGCAAGATTCTGACAAGGTGATGAGTGTGAAGTTGGAAATTAAAGGGGTGATGATGAATGTCATCAGTGCATATGCCCCACAGGTAGGTTGTTAGATGAAGGAGAAAGAAGATTTCTGGAGTGAATTTGAAGACGTGGTAGAGAGTGTACCCAAGCATGAAAGAGTGGTGATTAGAGTGGACTTCAATGGGCATGGTGGTGAAGGCAGCGAAGGTGATGAGGAAGTAATGGGTAGATATGGTATGGTATGAGGTTCGTAAAAAAGAAGTGGGAAAGCCAGAGAGATGATGAAAGTACACAGGAGTGCAAAGAGATGTGGCGTAAGGTGAAAAGAGTTGTGGCCAAGCCTAAGGAAAGGGCATATATCGAGCTGTACATGATGTTGAACACTAAGGAAGGAGAACAGGACTTGTAACAATTGGCCAGACAGAGGGACTGAGTTGGAAAGGATGTGCAGCAATTTAGGGTGTAAAGGATGCAGTTGGAAATGTGGTGACAAGTGAGGAGAGTGTGTTGAGAAGGTGGAGGGAGCATTTTGAGGAGCTGATGAATGAAGAAAATGAGAGCGACAGAAGGGCTGGATGATGTGGAGAGAGTAAATTAGGAAGTGCACCAGATGAAGTGAGGACAGCTATGAAGAGGATGAAGAGTGGAAAGGCAGTTGGTCCAGATGACATACCAGTGGAGGTATCCAGATTGTTTAATAAAATCTTGGAAAGTGAGAGGATGCCTGATGAGTGGAGAAGAAGTGTACTGGTTCCAATTTTTAAGAACAAGGGTGATGTGCAGAGTTGCAGTAACTATGGAGGCATAAAGTCGATCAGCCACAGCATGAAGTTATGGGAGAGAGTAGCGGAAGCTAGGCTTAGAAAAGAAGTGAGAGTGTTGATGAAGAAATATAGAGAATGCCAGAAGGGATTGCATTGTGTGTTTGTGCATTTAGAGAACGCATATGACTGGGTGCCAAGAGAAGAGTTGTGGTATTGTATGAGGAAGTCTTGAGTGGCAGAGAAGTATGTGAGGGTGGTGCAGGATATGTACATCCATCCAATAACATTAATTAGGCGATTAGGTTCTGTTTGCTACGGCAGTCTTTGCGTTCTAAATAAATAATGCACCGATTAAATTCATTTTTGTTCCATGTGAAAAGATGACCCCCAAAACATCTAAAAATATAGCTTAGGTTGAAAAAAGCTGAACTTCTCCTTTAAGTGTCAGGCACTGGCAGCCATGTTTACACTCCCATAACATTTACATAATGATTGGCTCTCTGCACCAGTCATGTGACATTCAGAGGAAGTATCCTTAGTAAGTTCCTGCAAGCAGAATTCCAGATATAATTTCTGTGACTTATGTAACAGAAGTCTATATTGAGCCGTTTGAAGCGTAAATGTTTATCATAGGATAGTTTCCACATGAAGAAACAAAGAATTACTGGACTTTGAAGATGTTTAACATGAAACATTGCCCATATTTAATTGTAAAATAAAAAATAAAACTGACCAATGTGATCCCTTTATCTACTTACATTTAGCTCACAACTTCTGTATGTAAAATTCCTAACGATGCATCACTGTAAGAATGAAGACGACTCATCAAAAAATAACTTAAGCATTACGCTTTCATGTAGACCATTGTAAACACACGCATATTTGACCTCCCATGAAGAATGCTTCACACACATGGGTCACGTGTTTGTGCACTGACATTCAGCTGCATCACACATGAGTTCAAAGAAGGAAACCCATGAGGCGATCATTTGTGTGTTTACCCAAGTTTGGGTCAGTGTTTTCAGGTGCATATATATACCTTTACATGCCCTTCTTTTGCCGTTCACAGACACGCACACACACCATTATAACCAAACCTACAGCTATATTGACACACACTTTCCCTGCTGTTGTTTTAGCAGGGGAGGTGGAGCAGCAATGGTCTGGAACAGGTCTGTTTTTTAGTGCAGGTCAAACTTTGGCCAGGCCTAAAGGCATCAGCCATCTGATCACCCCCGAGGAGCCTCTGGACTGGGACCCGTTTGAACCTCCACCTGCTGAGAGAACTTCACTTTAGATACATTGTTCAGGCCTCTCTGAACACTGTGGAGGGGAGGCGGGACATTATGTTAAAGTCAACACCAGAGGATCAGTCCAATCTTTGTACTGGACTTGGAGGATGACCTCAGTTCTTGGATCATGGAGAGTAAAGATGCAGTGCAGCAACTCATGTGGTCGGACACATGTACAGATTGACACCTTCTGGAATATAGGTTTTCAGCCTCAAATGTAAACAGTTAACAGGGTCTTCGGAAGTCAACATAATGAAACACTGAACATACTGTAAATTCAAAGAAAATAAAACTGATAGGTTTCCTTCAGTTTTTATTCTGCAACAAAGATCACCAGTAGTAGCTATTGAGAGTTGCCGGGTTATTTTTTTTTCCTAATCTTTGATTTAAGGGGACATAATGTGCAAAATATGCAGTTATCTAGTTTTTGCAGTTACATATGGCTGGGATTTCATGGAAGACATCCTCAAAGTCCAACAGTTCTGTGAGTCTGCATGTAGAAATTGTCCTGCAAAAAAGAAAAATTTTGTCTTGAAAAAGCTTGTTTCACACCTTTGTGACATATGTCATGGAAATCCATGCATGGTCTCTTCGCTTGCTCTGTGAGACACGCCCATTGAGTTGGCCTGTACTTTGTGTGACACGTCCACACATTATGTGGCGGAAAGATGGAGATGGCCCTACCTGAAGGGACAGGAGGTGTGGCAAGCAGCAGCTCCTTTCTATTTAAAGCAACGGGCACAGAAACAGGACGTTTCATAGTGACCTAGAAATGTTTCTTTAAAAATGCAGCATCTCAGTATCTATGGAGTGTTTAACTGTTTTCAAGCCACCTGATGATGCATATTAGCTTCCGGAAAAAGGTGTTTAATATGACACCGTTGGAACCAAATTTTCCAGATACCAGCTCACTAACAAACCAGATCAGGTCTGGGAGCATGTGCTGGTGCTGTACATCACAACATCCATACTACAGAACTGCCCTTGGTCTTGGTTAGCAACTGCTCAGGCAGACCACTGGTACATACCCACCTCCTGAAACTAGTCATGTATCTGGTGCAGCTGGGTGATACATGGGAATCTCCTTGGCCTTGGCTCAGTTGGTGGGGTCGTCAGCATGAGGCACTTGCACACTGGGTCATGCACAGGGAAGAAGACTACATGTAGTCCATGGGCCCAACGCCAATTTTGACCTAATCAATATCACTTAAAGGGACTAAACAACACTTATATTCCAGCCTCAGTATACCATGGCCGACACAAAAATGTATGATAACCTTCCCAGGGTGGTAACTATAGCCAGGTAGGGGCCAATGAAGGATTACACAGGGGTCAACATTTAAAAATCCTCCAATCATAGTGAAAAGTATACCACATTATTTATGTATACATACACATTCCAAAAAGGTATAGTTTGGACTATCTATGACTGAACATTATGGAGTTATGGAGTAAAAACTGCAAAAATGGTGATAAAGGTCAATTTCAGTTTGTGCAGAGGTCAAAAGCTAAAGTTGCTCCAATTTTGGTAAAAAGTGAGGCAATTTATTGGTTGAGATAACAGGATTAATAATAGAATAGTTTTGACTGTGTTGGATGCTTGGTCTCCAAAGTAAAGGTCAAACGAGGTCAACATCCATTGGATTCTATGACATATGACATATGTTACCCCGTACCGTGATAACTAAGCATAACAGATGGTGCAAACTATTCCTTTTGGAAACTCTATTAGCTTAACCAATAATTTGCAATGCCAGGAGAATAACATGTCCACCCGCCTGAAGAAGTTCAGCTTCAATACCACTGATTCCTGCAGCTTTACAGGCTTCAGCTGTATTACTACCTTTGCGATGTCAATGAGATTCAGTGAGTCGAAGCTGATGAGACTATCAGCCACAAGAACCCTGGCACTGAAGATGTCCACTGCCCTGGCAGGAGGATCAACCTGCTCAAAATAGCCAGTCCAACAGGACAGTACAGCAGTCAGTTGTGAGGACCGGGCTTTGACATACTTTGGTAATCCCTTGCATTTCCTTGGAGCCCGTAACATTGTTGTGCATACCGTGATATCAGCAGGAGGTTTTCTCACAGCGCTACAGTTGCACTAAAGTTATACAATGGGCATGCTATGGTTGTTTTTGCACACGTCACATGGTACAAATCTGACATTTTACATCATCACATTCGTGTGCAGCCGTTATCTTCACATGGCAGTTTGTCACAGTGATGGGCCGTGACCTTCTGCAATGCACATCCATGAACGTGAGAACGGGGTTTTACTTTCCAGTGGATACATGTTTATCACATTTTCAATTTTCTGAAGGGATGTATTGCTGCAAAAATACAAAACTTTGCCGAAAAATTTGCCACAGTAGGGTATACATTTATAAAACTACCGGTAGATGGCCCGTATGCACAGCCATTGACTGGATTGGTTAGTCCAGATGACAGGGTCCCTTGAATGGAATATTGATTTCATCTGACGTCACACTGCCCCAGTTGCTACGTCTTAAAATTGGCAAAATTCTATAGTTTCCATCTTCTGGGACCTCCCCTGCATGCCGTTGCAAATGCACTTGCTATGTCTTCAACATTATTGATTTTATGTTATCTGGTAATAGCGTTAAATGTTGGGCTCATATAAATTATGTTACATCATAACATAACACAGTGTTGTCATGACGTTTTTACAGCCTCCCAGGGGTATAGAGCTCAGAAATGTGATGCTGCGTATCCATGACAACGCTCAAGCTGGTTCTACCCTATCTTTTCAAAATGGCCGTTTTCTGTTTTGAAGATCAACCTGAGTGCAATGTGTGGACTATTTTCATCCTCATGTAGAGCAGTGATGGATTAAACAATAAGGTGAGTTATTTATATAAAGTATAATTAATGTAGCAATGGTCAGTTTGGCAATAGAATTTCAACATAGTTCATGTTCTTAGTGCTAGTAGACTCCACGCTATGCACAAACCTTCCTACACCAGGTTTACGCTGGTTTTGCGGCAGAGTTACAGCGTGGCTACAGCGCTACACGGGAGTTCACTTCGGAGCTGTATTACTTGTATGTACAGTATATTCCCCTTCACGCGCACCCCAACACCACCGAAATGTCCCAAGGACCTAGACCTTCAACAGGTCTAGCAACATTTTAAAAAATGCCGATTGTAGTTGCAAAAGTGGGGGAGGAGATATGGAACAAGGCGAGAGCTGTCACCATGAAGAGTTCAGATGCAAAACCCTGTAAGTCCATTTTTTAAATGGAGAAAAATGCTATTTAAAATGGGAATTTAAAGGAAAACACATTAGAAAATGCACAGGTTTCCAAAGATAAAATGAAAATGGTATGTTCAAAGTCTTTTGCACACTGATAGTTACCTAAGCAGCCAAGTGCTGTGTGTTGGAAAAACCTAGTGAGTCAATTTTTTTGTGAAAATTGAGTTAAGATCATTTTTAGATTTACTGGGTTTAACCTTATCTTATGATATACCATTCAAATCTCCTCAATTTATGAACAAATAGCCACAAAACAATTATTTTCATACCGTAGTCGCTTAAGGCCAGTCTCACTATTACATTTACCCCAGCGTTTGGTGAACGCAGGGAAAGGTCGAGAAAAATGGTCAAACGTCAGCAAAAATCATGTTACCGGACTTTGGTAGCAAACCTCAAATGCAGCACGGCGTTCCACAACATGGTGTTAGCGGAGGCGGGCGTTAGCCAGCGCTCCATTAGAACAAGTGGGACTTTTGCCAACGTGGCAACGTGCGGGAGAGGGGGTTCGACTCACCACTGTCCAGTGATTCTGAGCAGACAGGGCGAACACATGCTGTTTCTCTTGTATTTTTTTTTTGTTTGTTTTTTAACATTTCTGTGTTTTTTGTTAATTTTCTCTCCGTGTGACCGTCCCTTAAAGTTAATATCTCAGACGTTGCGTGATATTGGTAAAATTTCCAAACTAATGCTCGTGATATTTTAGCTTGGCTAATAGATTCATCCACACTGTTCTGGTGAAATTCAACAGGATGCGTCTTGTTATTTCACCTCTACTTCTTTTACCCGCTGCACAAAAATCATTCAGCAGACGGTACCTTTAGCCGTAACAGTGCTATGCCTGACTGTTTAGGTTTTGTGTTGTTTTGTGCCTGTGCAGTCTACTTGTCGGAAGAGGCAGGATGAGAAGTCATCCATCTCCAGCTAACAGCCACCAGTCTGGCCCCATGCTGCAGCCCCAGAGAGAGGAAGCATCGCTCACAGCACAGGAGCACATTCCCCCTCAACACAGGGGAGACAAGGCCATTTAACCCGTCGAGGCCCGGTCTACTTTTCTTAGCTAACGTGTGATATTGTGTGTGTGTGTGTGTGTGCATCTGTATATTTCTGTCACAGTTTATCTGTGTGTGCATTAACGCGTGCACAGTCATCAGTATCGGTCTGTCCTGTTTGCGTTGGTGCGTCCTTCGTCACACTGCACCTGCTGGTAAGTAGCTAAATGGGAATCCCGGGGTGAGTCGGGCAGATCGCACATTATATCCCTCACATCCTGCACCTCAGCCTTCTATCCCACCGTCTCCACATACTCCACATATAATTCCTGGTGGGCTTTTTGCCTTGCTACCGTGACGACAGCATCCCTGGACACTTGCAGTGTAACCAGCCCGAGGAACCGACACTCCCAGCGTTTCGCCACACTTTTTCTAATGGCATTGTGAGCCCCCCCACCACTGCTAGGATGGAAGGTGTTTAGCACCTCACTGTTTTTACTTTGACAGAGGAGGGACGCTAGCACTCCCTTGGCTATACAGGCCTGGACCAGCTTCAGTGCTATTATTTCCACTGTAGGTGTGCTTCCTCCCGTAGAATCACAGGTATTTACGTGGGCGGTGCTTTAGCTCGGCTAGCTTTACTAGCCCTGTAAGGCCGTGTTTGGTTTGAGGCTTTAAAAAAGAGAAATACTCATCTCGGTGACACCACGAGGCAACCTCTGGCGCTGAAAATTTTAATCCAATGCAGAAGTGCCAAATCTTGCAGTTCCGTGAATGGCTGCTTGAGGCTTGCTCCAAAAGTGCCTCACTCCCCATAGAAGCCCATGTTTAAATCCCCAACTTTACAGCAGAAAGAAACACGTTCACAGTAATAATCTACTTTCGGCTTCTCCCAATTGAAACTTTGGGTCGCCACAGCAGATCCCACATGGATCTGCATGTAGATTTGGCACAAGTTTTACACCGCATGCTCTTCCTGACGCAACTCCACATTACATGGAGAATAGGCAAGGGTGGGATTCGAACCAGGAACCTTCCGCACTGAAAGCGGTCGCACTAACCACTGATACAAAAAAAAAAAAAACAGTTTTGGTCTCTATAGCTACTTGTCCCATTCATGACAACTGTACGGGGGATGAATTTTTTTTTATGACTCATCAGGTTAAGCTATTTTAAGTCATAAAGGTATGAATAATGAGGGGCGTGGTCATTTTGAGTGACAGCTGGTTGTGTTGGCGAGACTATTTAAGGCCCTGCTAGCAGCGGCTGCTAGCTGCTGTGGACTCAATAGACCCTATCGCATATAGCCAAAAATCGACCCAGAATGCATTGTGCCGTCAACTTTCGGAGATTTTGGATGGCAAATGTTCATACAGTGAACATTTTCGCTTCGCAGCGCCTGGAAAATACTTCTTTTTTTTTTACATGTGTCTATGAGAAAGCCGCCCAACTTTATCCGATTTTGGAAGAGTGTGACCATGAAGGTTCGGAGAGGAAGTGATGGTTGACTACAGAGTACGGCTCTGTTGGTGATCTGAACCGGACAGCTGTGCCGTGGACACGGGACTTTGAGACAGTTACTATCGTATTAGCGATGTTTATGCTTGCTGCTTATTGACTGTGGTTGGACAAATGAAAGAATCAAAAAACACAAATGTGATGATGGCTTTTGGATGTTTACTGAGCCTCACATCAAACTCGTAGAACTTGGAAGTATACAAAGCCGCGTTAAGCCCAAAGCAGCATCGGACAGCAGCGCACTGTGCGCCACTTCAGGACAAGTAAAATCAGCGGGATGCAGTTGTGCTGCAACATATGCATTTACTATTTATTACTTAGTTTGTCCGATCTGATTTACAATTATTAGGTGTATTTTATGTATTTTTAATTCTCGCTTCCTGAACTCAGCGTGGGTTACAACACAACCAGGCGGAAGTACGGTTGCCTGGAAATCTTGGCAAAAAAAGCAAAAACAATAGTGCGCCCCCTACGTTGGCTCGTAAGTGACTATATGTGATAGGGTCTATTGTGTTTGTCCTTTCTGAACATTTTGTTCCAAATATCTGAGATAATATGGCTTGCTGTGTGGTTAATTGTACTAACAGACCATCTTAGAAGTCTATGCGCCAATATTTCCATTGAGTGAGATGTTAGTATTATTTAATTTGTATGTTAGCACCAAGTTAGCACTAATTAGCAGGTAGCTTGGCAACATTAGCTCCACTGATGGTGCAACAGTTACTGAGCCAGTATGCTGGTCATACGTTTTAATACCCTCACCCAAGCCACCCATTATGAAAACAAGTGCACATCCACAAAAACATGTGTTAATAAAACGTCTGAACCAAAGATACCCTGTTAGCCTTAGTTTCCCTTGTTTTGGTAACGGTGACTAGTCAATATTCTGAGAGCCCATTGGTCCGAAAATTGTTAAAAATGGTTATATGCTGTTCAAACTTAGTAAAATCAAGTTCAAACTTTGCAAAATGGATTTCAATATGCACTATATTTAAAAAATACCCAACAAGTAAGGATTTTATTTGTAAATTGGGGGGCAAGCCCCCAAAATCCAAAAATGTATTATAAGTATGTATTATTAAATGTTAAATCAATTAGGAGGTTCCCATGGTTTTGGTCTTATTTTAGCATACTTCAAAGCTATAAAAATAAGAAAATATTTCCATATTTTGGATTTTACTATATATCTCAAAATATGTATCAATACTAAGCTTGTATTTGTTACAATTTTCCAATATTTAAATAATTTTACAGTTATTCTAAACATGAAATACGTTATAAGATGGGTCCCTTAAAAGTAACTTAAGCCTAATTTTCGGACCAATGGACCTTTGGAATAATACCCATCCCCTTGGGAACTGTGAAATGGGGGCATGTTCAGGGTTCATTCTTCCCACCCAGGTCACGCCGGTCTTGCTCACGCTCCACCTTTTTAGCCATTTATTGGTTGGCCGGGAGTTAGGCGGAGTCTGCCAAGGTGGCGACATTTGGAACCGCCCCATTTGAGCTTCAAAAGCTTCATACAATCTATGTGGGATGTCACGGAGGGTTTGTCCAGTATATATACAGTCTATATACTATCTCTGCGAGCCCATGTTTGGTTTGAGGCTTCAAAAAAAGAGAAATACTCATCTTACTGACACCAAGGTGAATAGCTCAATCTGTATATGGGCAAATGCTTTAGACACAACAATATGTGGTAGGGAGATAATGGTTGACCATGCACCATTACGGAAATAGAACTGTGTGTGAAGAATGAGATGAGAATGAAGGGAAAACTGGAAATGAGGTCTTGCGTAGTGAATACATATGCGCCGGTGCCACTGAGCGAGAAAGAGACGAGAACTGAACGGGTAGTTAGGCCAAGAAATGAAAGAAAATGGAGTCAATAAAGGTCAGGCAGAATGACTTTTAAACAATAAAATTGACGACCCCTGTCTGTAGTGGTAAAGTGTGGACTTTGTGAGCCATGACCAAAAAGCTATTTTTGACTAACATCAAGCAAGTGCTTTATCTTTGACCCCTGGGGCTGAAAATGGAAAAAGAGACCGAAGAGAGAAAGCAAATATGAATTACAGACAAGCATGGTTTGACAAGACTAAGAAAATTAAACGAGTCTTTACTTATTCTGAGTCAATTCACAAAATGATCGCACTAATATGTTCTCTTCATAAAGGAAGCACTGCTTTGTTTTACACGCGACAGAACAGCATTCTGGGAAAAGACACTTTGCAAAGGTCATAATTATTTGCGGTCATGCTGCTCCTCACTTAACAGATGGAGACATCCTGAGTCAACATTTTTCAATTAAAAAAGGCAACACAAACAAACAGAAGGGAAGAGGAAACGTGCACACACAAACCCGCGCATGCACACAAAGCGGTGGAGAAAAAAAAACGGAAATGACCTTGAAGACCTGCTACCTCATTAAAAGTGATGTTCCAAGCCTGCAAACAGGCTAATTAGACAAATCTTGCTCACACTTAACAGTAGTGCACCTGGCAGGGGGTGCGAAGGAGCTTATCCTGCTTGTGTGGTGGTTAAATGTTGTAAGATACCCACAACTTAGCGCAAATATCCAATGACAATATCTGTTACACAAGAAGGCAAGTCAGGTGGAAGTGTACACACATGTGCATGCATAAAGTGAAAAGTGCATGAGAAAAAAGGATTATAAAACTGATTCTATGAATCATTTCATACTTAAAAAGTAATGATTTTACAAAAAAGAGACAGTGGAACAGTGATAAAATTCTAATTATCTTCCTCCTCCAGCAGGCTCAAACAGTTACACACAGGTACCATGTCAATGTTTCATGACTCGCCAATGTAACACTGAAATAAAAAAAAAATCATCACAGAGCTATTCCGATCCAGCTCAACATGTAATCACCTCTTTTATGGCCAATTTCCCTGAAATCCATTTCGGATCTTTTGAGATATTCTGCTGACAAACAGATACGCGCAAAAATGCTTATTGGTGTATATTAAATATCATTTGGTTTTGTTACATGGGATGTGCTCTGGCTCCTATGCTGTTCAATGCTTGCATGGACTGGGTGTTGGGTAGGGTTGTGGAAACCAGTGATGACTCAGGTGCTTTTGTTGGCGAGGAAAGGTTTACTGACCTTGACTTCGCTGACAATGCTGTGATCTTTGCAGAATCAATGGATATCCTGATTGCAGCACTTGAGAAGCTGAGCAAGGAATCGAAGTGTCTGGGTTTACGGTTGTCCTGGATTAAGACTAAGATCCAGGCTTTTAATGACTTCCTGGACTCGGCCATCAGAAGTGTATCTGTATATGGTGAAAGCATTGAACTTGTAGAGACATTCACTTATCTCGGCAGTGACATCCATGTCTCTGCGTCATCGGCCTTTGAGATCGAGAGACGCCTGGAAAGAGCTTATGGAGTCGTGAAGTCACTGAAAAGAGGTGTTTGGCGATGCCAATATCTTTGCAGAAAAACGAAGGTCAAAGTCTTCAGGGTCTTGGTGCTTCGTGTATTACTGTATGGTTGTGAAACTTGGACACTAACCAGTTGCCTAAGGTGACAACTGGATGTCTTTGGTACTAGGTCTCTTTGGAGGATCCTTTGGTATCGCTGGAATGAATTTGTGTCAAATGAATGGTTACCTAAGGGGCTATCACACCTGTGGTTTATCGCTGGGTGGCCGACATGCGACCTGAATTTCCGCGGTTGTTTCACGGGTTGTGTGAAACATGCCAAGAAGATGTCGAAGTGCGTGGAGTGTGAGACTGCCGCACTACTGACGTGCACGTATGTTGCAGCAAAATGTCCTACATTGACAGAAAAAACGTAAATACACAGCAGACGTGCCGCGCCCCAAAAGCACGACATTAATGCTGTAAAAAAGTGATTAAAAAATGGCTAATGTATGACTTGGGGCTGCCGTGCTTTTGTCATGCAACAGTAGTGAGGAATATATGCCGCATAGTGCGGCTGGTGCATAAATCTGTGGCTCCAGAGGCGAGCCGTCAGTTCCACACATCAACTCAGCAAACATCATCTCTAGCACCAGAACACATGATCAAAAAAGGCGCTGAGACTCCTGACACTGTATAGTTCAGTGACTGGGTTTAAAGAATTGAGCCACAGAGGTGCGTCTGTGCTTTCAGAGCCACATTGAGAATTTGGCACAATTGCGCACTGACAGGTGTGCAGAATCACATTTCTTTCAGTGATCTGAGCTCCATCTTCAGGCTGAGATTAGTTTTATATAAGGAGGAGAAGTAATGTAATATTTATTATGACCAAAGAGCACGGGTTACTACAACTCAATATAAATAAAAGGTGGGCGTGGCTACTTAATAAACGGACCAGAAGCACGGCACTCTTACAAAATTAAACAATTCCCAGGCTTCTGCGCTTCTTCTCCTCTTGTTCTGAGCTCAGAAAGGATGGACTCATTTCTACAATCACTTT
>OMMV01195468.1:0-13720 GCA_900302635.1 Chatrabus melanurus
TGTCTGGCCGGCTATTATGATATCATCTAGGTAGCACTGGACTCCTTGCATGTCCTTCAAGATTGATGACATCATTCTCTGGAAGCAGCTTGGTCCGGATGCCAGTCCGTATGGCACCCATTTAAATCGAAACAGTCCATCATGCGTGATGAATGTTGTCAAGCTGCGGCTGTCTTCATGAAGTGGCACCTGGTGGTATGCACTCTGGAGATCTAAGGTGGAAAACATTGTTGCCCCTCTCAACTCTGCAAACTTCTCTTCCATGTATGGTAACAATAAACTTGTTAGGCTCTCACAAGTCCAGACAGGGTCTCAGTCCTTTACCCCCCTTCTTTGTGGTGACAACTATGGGCGAGATCCACTCTGAGTCTACAGGCTCTATGACGTCCTGTTCCCCCAGTCTTTTCAGTTCTGCAGACACTGCTTCTCTGATGGCTAAATGCTAACCTGCGCAGTTTCTGTTGCACTGGTTTGCTCTCTGGCCGTACTCTAACTAGGTGTATAAAGCCCTTAGCGCAACCTAGTGTGTCCGCCTTAACATTAACATGCTGGACAGTAGGTGTAGAAGTTACCTGGCCGTTTATCACTTGCATTTGCAGTGTGGAAAATAAATCTCTGCCTAACACTGCAGACCCTCGCTTCACAATGTAAAGGTCTGTGACTGCACTACAGTCACCAAAAGTCACTGTTGCTTTCAGGCAACCCAGCACAGGGATTTCATTCCCCCCACAGTCTTTAAGTTTGTAGCTTGGCTTTCCCAGTGTACTTGTAATAGGGAGCTTTGTATACAGTTTCTGGTAGTGTGGACACTGCTGAGCCTGTGTCTGGCATTAACTCAACATCCTGGCTCTCCATTCCTGGTGCACTAACTTTAACTGTACACAGTATGTTTGACACAGTACCTGCACTAACGTTTAAAATCAGAACCTCAGGAACAGCAATTTCCTGCACCTGCTTGCTTCCCCTGCGCGCCTTTACAAAATGTCCTTTCTTTTTACAGGCATTGCATTGTGCCTCTTTTGCTGGACATCCATGAAAGTTAGCTGCGTGTTGAGCAGAACCACATCTGTAGGATGTTTTTTCCTTGCATTCGTTGTAAAGATGGAGACGGCTTAATTTTTCCTTTTCCTTGCCATTTCTCTTGCGATCCTTTTGCTTGAACTGAATGCACCGCACTGTTGATTTTATCTGTAGACATAGCTTTATCCTCTGCCATGGCAGTTTCAATCTTGTGAGCTATTGTCAGAGCTTTGTCTAGAGTCAATGGTACTTCTGGTAATAAGTCCTGATGCGCGTTGAAGACGTCTTTTCGACGATTTGGTGGCATATCATCTCCTCTTCCATAGCATTAAACTGGCATGTTGTAGCTAGCTCCTTCAACATAGCCACAAACTGGTCTGTTTCGCCCTCGTGCTGACCACGCTGTCTGAAACGGTGACGTTCAGCCAACATGTTCACTTTCGGTATAAAAAAAATCCTCGATAGCCTTCAAAGTGTTTTCATACGAGTCATCTTCAACCGTAAGCATGTAAAAAATTCTCTGAACTTCAGCGCCCAAACAGTGAATCAGTAAGGCGCGCTTTCTTGGTCCGGGTAATGCCTCCTCCGACATTGCTAAGAGAAAGTTTTTGAATGAGCGAATCCATGGTTTGAACGGTAATGGTGGCTCACCGATGTTTTGCAAAACGGTGCCGGCTGGTTGAGGTGTAAGGTCGACATCCTCGTCGCCAGTATGTTGTATCATGGAGAAGTCAAGACACATTCATGTCTTGCCACTGCAGAGGTGAGAGTGCTCACCTTTGCAAAGCACCAATGAAGTTGGTGTTAAATTTGGCCTCACTGATTCACTCTGATTGGCTGACTGGTTGTGAATAAGAGGTCCGTCATTTAGACTGTTGACTCTCGTGAAAAAAGCAGATGGTTATGTCATTTTCAAAGCCAGGACCCACGTTGTTTAAATAGTAAGTGTGCACGTGCTCATGCGCGCCCAGGGTTGGTGTTAAAATGGGATGTGGTCAGGTGGAGTGCTTGTGCGTCGCAATCGTGAGGCAGCAAAAAGTGATTGTGTTGTAGACCGGCAATATTCAGATACACCTCACACAGGAGGGTCCAGGACATGTGTACACTCTGCGTCTACACACAGGGATGTGCATTAGCACGCATCATCACTCATCAAACTAAAACAAAACTCAATTCAAAAGACATGATAAAAATGAAGTGAATAAATCTCATTTTGAGCATTTTTTATATTTTGTCGACCCACTGATGCAGAAAAATAACTCCAAACACTGTAATGTTACCAGCATCTTCGGGTGCCTATAAGCCATGCACAGTGGTGCAGCTAACGGTAAACTGGTTAGTAGTGAGGATGTGTGCGTGATGGATACACGTCTTCAGTGCTTTAAGAGCAGGAAAGCTTCCCCTTACTGGGAGCCGTTTCCAAAGACAAATCCAGCCACATTGTTGGGAAATACAAAATCAATGTCCCTCATTTACTGAAGACAAACTCCTCTTCTCATTCTGTGATTTTTTTATGTCACTCTCTCTCTCTCTCTCTCTCCTCTTCCTTCCCTCTGACTCTATCACCATCACTTTTCTTCCTCTCCCTCCTCATGCTCTTATCTACCGCAACATGCGTCTCTCAGCTTCACCACAAGTCCCCTTCATCCTGTTTGTTGATTCATTTGATCCAGCATGTGCACGTGTGTGTGTGCACATGAGTGTGTGTGTGTGTGCGCAGTGTGCTAATACGGTATTAGTGTGTACCCTGGAGAAAGATCTTCCGCTGATCAAATGTAAGCATTGTAGAAATGTCAAAATGATAAATAGGCAAAAACAGGGTATTTATTCAGTATAGTACTCAAAACTTTACACTTTTTGAAGCCTGTCCCTTAATCCCTGAGCAACTAAATTGGATGACAAGGCAAAGAACAGCAGTGGCTGAATCTGTGGGGAAGACAATTTATTTTGAAGACGTTTGACAGTTTTTGAAAGAGTGGATGTGACAGATGTGGAGTGTTATTGTTCACTTTAAGTTCACATTTTCCTCATTAGTTATGCAGCACTTACATGAAACATTGACAATAGAGATCATATTTGAGGATGAACACGCAGTCTAATCCAGTCTGTTAATTGATTATTGATTGACTATTACACATTTATAATGCATTTTGCTTTCTGTCAGTCAGTCAGTCTCAGAACTTTATGTACGATATTTTCAACATCTTATTTTGCCCTCGCTTTGCTCCACAGCATCTTACCTGTAACCAAATGAGTTAAGTTGCTGTTAGCAAGCAGCAACTTGCCTCCAAACGGAGACTCTGGTGACACTTTAAAAGCTTTGGTTTTTATATTTCATTGGTAAGTGATGAAAGCATTAGCTGAATCTGCAGCTTCACTGTGCTTCTGCCAATGAACTCAGTTTGCCCCGTTGCCTTTCACATGATTCTGAAGTCATCCTTGAAGCAGTATTGGAGGTATCAGCAAATATGATTCAAATCCAGACAATTTAAAAAATGAAATTTTCATCTGGGCACAGAACAAATGACTCTGGCCTCTGTGTGGATTAAAAAAAAAAAACTGAATAACCACACAGGTAGAGAGAAACCTTTATGGAGCTCTAAGAGCTTGGTGATGGAAAAGTTTTGAGTGGTGCCAAATGCAGGCGAGGGGAGAGATCTGTGATTGTGCCATTATATTCCGCTGTGCAGCTGAGTTTGGATGAATGGGAGCGGAGCAGCGGGCAGTGTGGGTGTAGCTTAGTGGGGGGGGGTTCGGTGTGGGTTAGGAGCACAGCTTAGAGGTGGCTGATGCAGAAAGTGAGTGTTTGTGCATGTGCTTGCAGGTCTGTGGAGTGAGAGCCAGCCTGGGCTCGAGGCCTTGACTATCGATCTGTTTGTGGAAGTCCATCACTCTCTACTCTTACAGCGCCCGTCACCAAAGCCATCGGCATCCTCCAGCACAGTCCTCTGAACGCCAGCCAACAGCACAGGAGGTGTGAATGTCACTGGATGGTGTCTGTGGTGCGATGAGAGCTGCTAATGAATCCTGCAGATCATTTAGACATGATGACACTTGATTAAGAACTGCTGAACACGGCGGTAACACTGGCGGCCTCAGCGTGTCCAAAGCAGAGCTTCCAGCCTTACATCATGGATGTCATTCTAACCACAGCTGCCAGCAGTTCACTTTTTTCTCCTTTATATTTGTTTTTTCGTGGATCTCGAGTCCCTACATGAAGCATGTGATCATTGGTGAGCGTTAAGCCCTATTCAGAACGAGTTTAACATGGGAAGGTGCAGTAAAGTAATTCTTACTAGACTTCCTCAGTGATTTTTGATGATTGATTGATGATTGATTAATTTCATCCATATTTACTGACTGAGAGTTCACTTGTCAGTAAATATTCTGGAGCCTTTTTCCTTCTGCATAACTGTCAAAAATACCTCATTAATCCCGTGTGAACGGAGACATCAGTAATATCCTCTGGAAAAGGAGTTTTCCGTTGTTTAACTCAAGTATGGAGGCACTTAAAGAGGCAGTTAGAAGACAAATCAACCCGCCAGCAGCAGAGAGTTGACATTCACGCTTGAGTTTTATTTGCGTAGAATTTCTGCATCAATCTGTTCTCACATCATGGCTACGAAATCATGTGATGAAGGTCATGTTAACGCCTCGCCTCTGGGTGTTCCCTCACTGCTTATGGCATTCGGACAGAGTGCACTGCAAACAGGCTGCACATCTCTGCATGGAGATTAAAAACTGAAGCCACCACGTGTTTTAGGCGCAGTCACACCACGGCGTTTGGGCCAGTGTACAGGAACGCATTTGCATTGGTCGGTGATTGCTAGCCTCCGGTAGCCTGTGCCGGCCTTCACCGGTGTTCACTGGTGAACGGCGACAGCGTCGAAAAATTTTCAAAATGTTGAAAATATTTGGGCGATTGCTGACGTACCTGTGGCATTGTTGGAGACCGGTAGAGAAAGTTAATCTCCGCTACGACCAAGGTAGCCTTCGTTAGCATCTGGTAGCCAAAGTTACTGGTGCGATAGTCTACTCTGGGTGCTGCTTCGCCCTGCCTGCTCAGAATCACTCGACAGTGGTCTGTCGATCCCCTGTCCTGCACGTTGCCACGTTGGCAAAGGTCGCACTTGTTCTAATGGAGCGCTGGCTAACGCCCACCTCTGCAGGCCTCCACTAGCATCATGGTGCGGAATGCCGTGCTGTGTTTGAGATTCGCTACCAAACTCCGGGAATGTGATTTTTGCTGACATTTGACCACCTTTCTCTCCCTTTCACCGCATTCACCAAACGCTGAGGTAAAATTCATAGTGTGACTGGGCCTTTTGTGCTTGTCTGAGAGGTATTCGGACCACCTGCTTTGGTAAACTCCTCTGTGCACTGCCCAAACAGCCACAAAAAAACCCCCAAAAATGTGAAGCCAACAGATAACTAGGCAGAAGCAAGATGGTAGAAAATGACTGCAGAGGTGAAACCATTGTATTCAGTCTAGTAATTTTCTTTTCTTTTCTTACTATTTTTTGTTTGTTTTTGAGGAGTGATGGTGGTACAGCAGGCCTGTTTATTGAGTAGTCACTCCCATCTGTGTCATTTGTACCAAGCTTTTTTATCCCATGCGGATCGGCCACAAATATTATAGAAGTCCTGTGGTAAAATGACTTCACTCCACCTCCCCATATAAAATCAAACCCATCTGAATATGGCTTTAGAATGTAAATCTGTTAAATTATGAATTTTTTCACATTCTGACTGAGGGAGCTACACTAACCTCATTTCAATGCAACTGCCAAGCTCTCATTGCATTTTGCCCTCACCCTTGAAATCAGAAGATATTTGAAGTGCTTCACTTCGGGCAAAGACTTCCTCCAAACTCAAAGGAAGCAACCCAACGTTTTCCCTGTCAGTGGCAAAGAAAGTGATGTGAGCTTTGTCTTCAGGCTCCCCCGTTATAAATCATTTGCAGCCTATTTTGATTTTAATAAACCTTTCGTTTCAGTTGTTCGGACTGTTCTGTGGGACATCCTGAGAATTCATGGGATCCCCAAGAAGTTGCTGGACATCATAGCCATTCTACACACAGATACTGTGAGTGCTGTACGGAGAAGAGGCAGAGACTCTGAATTTCTCCCAGTGAACACTGGTGATCATCAGGAATGTGTTCTGGCTCCTACACAGTTCAATGCTTGCTTGGACTGGGTGTTTGGTAGTGTTGTGGAAACCAACGACTCAGGTGCTTATTTTTTGGTGAGAAAAGGTTTAATGGCCTTGACTTCACTGAAACATGACCCTCAGATTGTGTGGGCTTCGGGGCAAGTCACGAGATGGGGATCCCAGTGTGATGTTACCTTTTTCTCCAAAATCAATATTTCCAAGTTTTCCAGGTGCCAGCAGTCAGAGGAGCCTCCTCCAGATGTTTCAGGGGTTCCTGGGGAGTATCATGACCTCCATGAGGTATTTAGCAAGAGCTGGGCCATCTCCTTGCCACCTCATTGTGAGTATGACTGCAGCATTGGCTTACTTAGCTGGTACTCCCCCTCCCAAGGGAAGATTATACTAACTATCCGGTCCTGAAATGCAAGCCATGGACACCTATATTCAGGATGGACTTGCCGCAGGAATCATCTGGAAACAATTACTTGTGGTATCCATGTCTGCTGCTTTGTTCTCGAGTTTAGAGTTTACAGTCCTATTGATAAATATTCAGACATTGACGCAGGGTTTTTTTTCTTTTGGTTTTCTTTTTTCTTTTTGCCTCTGTGCAACAGCACAATGGAGTTGCAATGAAACAATCAAGTTGTTCTTGTTGACTTACAGCTTTAATTCAAGAGGTTTCACAAAAATATCACATTAACCATTGAGCCATGTTGTACACAGTCCCTCCTAATGCAGCCATGCCACTCTGTGCACACCTGATCCCATCAGATCTCAGAAGGTAAGCAGAGTAGATCCTGATTAGTAACTGGAACATCAGGATCTGCACACGTTTCTCCATGTAGAAGTTTAGTTGTGTGAGGAAGGACATCCGGTGTAAAACGTGTGCCAAATCTCAACGTGGATCTCTACTGTATCTGCTGTGGTGACCCAGAGCACCTGGGGACATCCGTAAAGATGCCAAAAGTATTTGTAGAAGCTAAATGAAATGAATGTTTTGAATACAAATCGTCAATTTTACAGCGAGTTTTCTTTAGAGAAGTCAGGGGATGGACACATGAACATTTCCAAGTAACTGAATATGTCTTGGACTTCATTTATGTCAATCATTAACGAATACAAACAGCATGGTACTGTTTGGTAAATCTGTCTGGACTCTGCAGTTCTCAAAAACTGAGTGACCGTGCAAAAAGGAGTCAAGTGAGGGAAGCCCCCAAGACACCCAGACAACTTTAAAGGAGTTATAGGATGCTCTGGCTGTGATTAGAGAAACTGTACATATTTCTTATATATATATTTTTTTTTCCCTGTTCATCACCATTCACAGGTTCTCAGTGTAGTGCTGTGGCAACCTGGCCTGTCTGGAAGGTCAACCCCAACCCACGGTAGAACAAACCACAACCTTTTTTTTTAAATAACCACTATGGTCCCAGGTTACTGAAAAAAGGAGGTTGTGGTAAAATAAATTAGGGGCATGACATGGTACCAGTCCAAAATGTACTATAAGGTTTGTCGGTGCAAAATCTGCCAATTTTCAGTCCAATTTTGAGAAAAAGTTAAATCTCATGATCATGTCTAAATAGAAATCAATAATATAAAAAGAACATTTGTGGATGCTGGTCATAAATACTCTGCTGAAGGAGCCACTATTTTTCCTTTGTATTCAGCTTCTTACAGCATAGTAAGCACACTGACTGGTCAGGTTTTCTTGGCCGCTTAGGTGGGGGTCACTAAAATCCATTATTCATTAATACCTGGAAAAGATGTGAGGTTTGTTAAAAGAGGAGAACAACATAGTTTAATCATTAAATGCAATAGCACATTCAAGGTAATTCTAAGCAAGCACACAAAATCAAAAAAAGGCTGAAAAAGAAAGTACCACACACGCTTTTCTACCACTTGTGTGTCATTGCACTGTAGTAAGCATGTAGTCATCCTTGTCTTACCTTCACAAGGTTAGGTTATACATTTACTGAACAAAACTTCCAATGCAACACTTGGATTTATTCAAAGCAATTCATTACTGCAAGAACATTTCTCACATTGATCTTCATGTGCAGGATCCCCAGAGGAGCATTCAAGTTCATGGATAACAACAAAATTAAACTTCCATAAGCTTACAGTTCATTTACTCGCTGCCCAATGACATTTCGGATCAATAAATCTCAGTACCTTGTATGGCCACCACGGCCATCATGTACCGCTTGAATTCGGCATGGCATAGAGTCAATCAACTGTCGAATTTCAGCCTCTGTGATTCGGCGACAGTTGTCATGCTGCGGTTGGTTCTGGAACACGTCCCCTCACCCGATGATCCAGAATATCCCACAGGTGTTCAGTCGGGTTCAGATCCGGTGAGAATGCGGCCATTCAAGACACTGAACATTATTCTGCCTCAGATTGTCCCTACAAATCCTGGCCACATGCGGTCTGGTGTTATCCTGCTGCAGAGTCAGCCGGTTTGGTGTCACGAGTGGGACAACAACTGGTGCCAGAATCTCATCACGGTAACGCACCGCCTTTAGGTTTCCATCGATCACAACCAGGCCTGTTTTGTGTCTGCTGCTGATTCCTGCCCAAACCATCACTGATGGTCCACCCCAGCGGTCACGCTGCATAATGGTGCAATCAGCATAACGTTCCCTCGTCTTCGCCAAACGCGCCTTCTGCCGTCAGCAACGCTCAACTTGTAACATGACTCATCTGAAAACAATACCCTGTTCCATCTGAGAGCGTTCCAGCTCAGATGGACCCTTGTCCATGCCAAGCGGGCCCTGCGACAAGCAGGTGTCGACACCAATCCACAATGTGGACATCGGTTCTGCAGGCTGGCTTCTCGTAGCCAATTGTCAACTGTTTGTGCACTGATTCGGTTCTGGTGACGACCTTTGGTCTCAGCAGGACTGACTGTAGCAGGACAAAAATGATTGTGAAGATGTTGCAGATGGATTTGTGGGTCCTGCTGAGGGGTGGTGACATGAGGTCTGGGAGCACGTGGTCGGTCGCTCATGGTGCCAGTCTCATTATATCGTCTCCATAGATGGGAGACAGTGTCAACATTAACTTGGAATGCCCTTGCGACTTGTCTCTGTGACATTCCAGCAACCAGCATCCCAATGAATGGTCCCTCTGACATTGTCCCAGCTGTGGCATGGTCATGTGTAGTTAAAAGACAATGAAAATGGTAATTAAGACCGGCCTAGTTGTCACTATTTATTGACCAATTTTGAGATGAATTGAGCAATTTTCTCAACTCAACCTGTGTCGGCCACAGCAACTCTAGTCGATGCTCAATTGAGTGGAACAAGACATAACTTTTGAAAACTAACAGCAATTTCACATCTTGTGTGGTCTTTAGACACTAAATCAACCATGAATTACTGGGATTTTACGGGAAATATATGGAATATATACACAGTTTGAGTGTTGCGTTGGAAGTTTTGTTCAGTACAGTCCTCACATACAATTAGAACATACTAAGGATTTTGAAAAAGATGTAACTGGCAGGCCTTTTTGAGGTGGTCCCACTTATATTTAAATTGCAATAGATCCATATTTAAAGTCTCAGATAGGTCTCTGATGTTTTTTACAGAACAAAAAAATATTCAACTTTTTCACGATATTCTAATTTTTTGAGATGCACCTGTATATATTGACTCCTTTTCCATTTTTTGCCAGACTGTCTTGTGCTTTCCTGCATCTCCAGAGTTTTCTTGCCTTACTGTTGCCGACTTTTGCTGCCTGACCCTGGTTTTGCCTCTTAGCCTGTTCCCTCAGACTCTGGTGAGTGGTATGATTACCCTTTGTGTACTGACCACCTGGTTGTGTAACAGACTTTCCCTTGTGTTTACATCTTCACACATTTGGCTGTTTCGCAGACTGCTTACCTTGTGCTTTCTGACCCTCGCCTGTTTTTCGACGACAGATAAAAAAAAACTCTCCACTCACCATCCTGCGTTACTCTCTCCAATGGGGTCCTGGGTTGTGCTTCTCCCGTTATTTTACACTCTGGCCATGTCAGACCCCATGTTTTCCACCTGCATGGATTCTCATTAGATATTGTTTCAGATCACAGCCCTCAATTCATTTCTAATTTTTGGGGAGGAGTTTTGCAGGCAGATTGGTGTAACTGCAGGCAGTCAGTCTTTCTTCTGTACCACCCCCAAACCAATGGTCAAATGGATTGGTACAATCAGGAGTTAGAGATAGTTTTGCATTGTCTGGTTTCCAAGTGCCCCTCCAAATGGGCTGAGCAACTTATTTGAGTCAAGTATGCTCAGCACTCTCTCCCTGTCTCCTCCAACAAGTTGTCACTGTTCTGCTGTGCCTACGGTTATCAACCTCCTCTCTTTCCTGAGTTAGTGGAAGAGTTGATGGTACCCTCTGCTGACACTTTTGTCCGGCGCTGCCACGTCACTTGATGTAGGGCCCAGGCAGCTCTGTTACACTTCTCGCTAAGGTATCAGCAGGAGGCTGACAGGGGCCATTCTGTGGCTCCACGCTATGTCATGTGGGTGGTTTTCTATGTGCAACCTTGCCCTTAGGGTCTTTTGTAGAAATTTGGCAGCGCAGTTCATAGGGCCCTTTCCCATTTCTAAGATTCTCAATGCTGCTGCTGTCCATCTTTCCTTGCCTCGCTCTTTTCCTATTCACCCTACTTTTCATGTGTCTCACATTAAACCTGTTAGATCCAGTCGCCTCTGTCCTCCCCAGATTGTGGACAGTGCCCTAGCCCACTTGTGTGTACTTCTTGCTGTGCTCCAATGTGGCTGGGGCCACCAGTTTTTGGTCAACTGGGAGGATTATGGCCCAGAGGAATGCTCCTAGGCCTCGGCCAGTAACATCCTGGATCCCTCCCTCAATGCTGAATTTTACCATTTGTATCCGGGTGCCCCAGGAACATCTGGTGACATTATGGGCTGGGTTGTGCTTCTCCCATTGCATTAGCTAATTCATTCAACTTCTGAACTGTTAGTTCTCCAAACTTGTAAAGTAATTTCAGCTAATATAAAATACTTTGTTGTGTGAGCTCTCCATCGTTGTGTCGTTCATTTAGATTTCTTAGTTCATGAACTGCTGAAGTCCTGTAAACTGACAAAAGTGTGGGATTCTTCCGTCTGCTGACTGGGGGTCGTCACATCTGATCCATTTCAGAGCTGTCTTTTACACAGGATGGCCTTCCTGACACTGGTCCAGGCGCAGGTGGAGATTGTGGAACAGGTACCAGGATTTCAGCCCTTCTTGCTGTGAGGAACGAGCGCTGAATGAGTGAGTGAATGAATAAGAGCGCTGGTTGACTGTGAGGACAAAAGTCTGATCAGTGAGAAAGAAGCATAAAAAAACACATATATGATCGATACCTACAAGGTTCCATAAATAATGTGTTTGTAGGTTATCCCATAAGAACCCATCATGACAAAGGTGTCACCGTCCCTTTAAATGTCCTGGAAATGTCCTTATATAGTGTTATCCTTGACCTTAACTAATGAAGTCCCAAAGTGACATAGAGTATACTTAAGATCCTGGTGTGGTCATGTGACAATGTGTGAATTTTAGTGTATCCATGACAACATTTTAAGGTGTCATGGATAAGGTGTCACAGGTGTCACCATGGGTTCTTTTGGTTTATAAATTTTACTTTTAAAACTACTTCATTTGCTTCAGTTTCTTTTTCTGTCAAATTGTTATTTTTGTTTGATATTTAAGAAGTTTTTTTTGATTATTTTTACACAATCTGATTTCATAGACATGGAGCCTGTTGTTGATGCCACCATCGACTGCCAATTACCCATGATGAGGTCAATTTTGTAGTTCAGATATTGTTAACTTGTAATTGTTGTTTGATCACAACTTCAGTTTTCTCACACTAACACAGAAAAATATGCTAAAATAACAAACGGGCAGAATCGTATTTTTCAGCTGGTGTCAAACCCAAGGAGCCGGTGTCAGGTTTGTTGAAATGAAACGCGGCAGCGATGTGTGTGCTGTATGTAGGACTCGTAAGGAGATATAATAGGTGTATAGGACCTGATGTGGAAGTGGGAGAACGCTCGCTCCCGCAGCCGACCTGTTTATTCACCTCTCAGTAATACAGTACTTACACTCACACTGCCACCGTTTAGCTCGAAATAGTAAACAAGCAGTGTGAAGGAGGCTTTAATGTTGGCTGTTAGCAAGAAATGAAAGACAGCATTGAAGCAGATAGAGAAAAATGGATGAGGGCGGGTGTAATCTCAGCCAAATCTGACCTGTTTGTCGAAAGGTAATGTGCGATTGCTTTGTTCTCTTGGGGCCTTAAAAACAAAGCTCCTGTCTGCGTGTGGCAGCATGCAGAACATAAATCCCTTGACACTGACTGATTACAGCGCCTCGAGTACAGGCAGACAGCAGCAGATGGAGCAGATAAAGAGACGTAACAGTGGAGCAAATGGACACATTTATGATCATCCAACAAGTGCGCGCACGTCCATCACACCACAAATACAACTAACTTTTACCATCAACTTGTCTCCATGCACACTTTCTCCTGCAGAATTATACACCTGCTTTGATCAGTACGCAGGTAGATCAGTGGGACAGGAGTTGTACTACCAAGACAGAGACGTGGGTTTGAGTCCCACTCATGCTACCTGTCTGTGTCCTTGGACAAGACACTTCATCTGCATTGTCTCAGTCCACCCAGCATCATCATCCAGGCAGAAAGCAACACAGCTGTAGCTGCTAAAGGCAGAAAGGACAGTTGGAAAAAGATCACTGATTGTGTAAACGGGACTCTCATGTTCGTGAAAAGTGTCTTTTTTATAAATTTGTTTCTCCTTTTTCTCCCAATTTGGTAGCCAATTGAACCCGTAGTTTTATATCAAGGACTCGCCATCCTGCCCCTGCCCCCCGGTGGCCAGAATGACAGGCACGCCTTCTTCAAGTCGTACCCGTCTAGCCCTGTACCATTACTCCGAGGCGTCCAGGGACATTTACGGACGGCTCATCCTGCCGAATCCCTCCCTCGGAGCAGCGAGGCCAATTGTTGCTGCTCCCATTGCACCGGCCATACTCGGATCTGTCAAGACCGGGAATCGAACCCTGGTCCTCGGGGGCAACTGCGCCAAGCTGAAAGCTTGATGCTTAGACTGCTGCACCACCGCGGCGCCGAAAAGTGTCTTTTTTATTCCTTCTCCCTAACAGAAAAGCGCAGGCGAGGTGGAGGAAAAGTGCTCTCACTCTTTCAAAAAAAAGTGCACACATAATTTATTTCTACACAGCTGATAAAAAAACAGTCAGCCTCACAGAAACATATAGTCTGTCCAATCTGCTCTCAGAAATGAGTTTTGTCGTCTCTATTGTGACAGAATTTGTGTGACATGCTGACAAATACAGCTTCCTTCTAATTCCATTGTCGTGATGACGTTTAATTCCGAGTGTTCCCCGTGACTCTGTTACATTGCTCAGTCTGCACACATCAAATTTGGAGTCTTAAATAAATCCATGCCACACAGTGTGGCTCACAGTGAACTTATAAGATTGCTGGAAATCACAGTTTAGACCGGGCTGT
>OMMV01195483.1:2787-20948 GCA_900302635.1 Chatrabus melanurus
CCGCACACACACACATCTTAACGAACCAAGGTTTTTTGGAAGCCTTAGGGCTTCTAGAATATGAAATGGAATTGTAACAGTGAAAAAACTGGGATGCAATAGTAGTTATAGACATATGTAACAGTACCCAAACTACAGTATGGCTCAATTTTTCAGCCGATAAATATAAGGGGTACACTGCCTTTTCCTGTTGTTGTTTCTTTGGTTTGGCTTGTGTTGTCTTAATTGGAAGTGTTGTGGCTCCTAACGGTCACTGTACTTCATTCTACACAGCTGCACTTTATGTTTTTTAGTCAAACAATCAAAAAACAATTTTAAAAAGCTTGGAGGTGCATTACATGTCGTTAAACCGACTAAGGCAGTGCTGTACCCATCCATACCTTAGGCCCACCATTATTGTTTTTATGGTTTATACAGATGCGTTTCCTAGATGTATAAAGGCTCTGAAAGATTACCTGGTTGGTAGAAGTTGGGGGAAAGTTCCCGAGCAACCGCTCTGGCAATTTCAGAGTCATGCACAGCGGAGATGGCAGCCTGATCTGCAGCTTCGCTTTTTGTCCTGGCATGGGCCGTTCTGCAGAAACACAAAAATATGAGAGTTGTGTCATAACTCAGAGGTGACCATATAAAACACAATACTCACAGAGACCCACACAGTCCAAATGCTTTTCCCATAAGTCAATGGGGAAAAAAAAGAAAAGCCATTCCTCTGTGAGTGCTCTGGAATGACACTGGCCCTACCAGTCAGAAACAACACGCCAGCTTCTCTCTGCTGATGTTTGGATCTTTTCCTGTTTCTTTCTCTCTCTCTCTCTCCTGCCCTCGGCCCCTCCCTCTCTGTCCTCGTCTTTGAGCTGTATCAGTCGGCTCACATCCAAATCCTGATTTTCCAAATGGAGTGCAGCCACGTCCAAGCAAGACCTTAATCCAATCTGGTGCAGTGCTGCTGGACCGGCACAGGAGCACCGCCCAAACACTGTCAGGATATAATGCATCGCATCATATCATGCCACATGTCATGTGACTAACTAGATGGACAGCAACTGCAATAATATTGCAAGATTAGATCTTTTCTGTTGATTAAACAATAAATTTGAAGGTGCACTCACAGAATGTACAACATACATATAGATCTTTGTGATGTCACAAGGATATTATTGAATTAGTGAAGAAGAGATGAAAGGGAAAAAACAGATATAATCAAACATTTTGAATCACATCCAGATCAACCTAAAAATTTCATCAATGCTTACCTGACACAAAATAATCTCTTCTGCAAAATTTTGTCGGGAATCTATCCTCTACATTTTGAGTAGTATAGTACAAACAAGCAATTAAATCATTTCTGCCCATGTTGACGGAGGTTTTTAAAAAAAATAGTAAAATTTCCCAATGTGAGGGCATCATGGTTGTTGGAAGAGGATTTGGGTTGGGGGTGCTGTCGTGGGGTGTCCCACTAATCAGACAACAACACATCCAAAAAGGCTACACACAATATTTAAACGGCACAAAACTCATATTTCATTTTACCCTCTACTCCGTGACAGGGCACAGACAGCGGGCAGACGCACACACATTTGTCTTTGATAATATCTTTTATTCCACACTCTGTATGTTCTGTGACCGCTTTTTGTATGTGAGTGTTACCGTGCACAATCAGTTCGGGCTTTTTTGTGTGTGCGCGTTTTTTTATTTTTTTTAACTGGCTCGTTTCACTGATACAGCAGTCACCTGAGCTGACAGCACACCTCCTGTCAAACATTTTATAATATATAACTTAAGAATATAAATATAAATACATATAGACTCACCTTCAGCGTTTCTTTTGTTAGATTACTTTTGGTTGGCTCCGTGTGGTTGAGGAGCGTTTGGAAAAGTGAAGAGCAGAAAGTGACCCGGACAGCAATCATGTGACTTTTCTCAATCGCTCAAATGGTTTTTAAAAAATTGTATTCATATTTTCCATGTGTGCGACTTCTTTCCCAGTCATAGAAAGTCCAGTACAAGGTGGTAATTATTTAATGTTGCTGGTAAGATGTCAAAATGAATGAGCCAGAGCCGCACCCGTATTTGGCTGCTCAGTTATTTCGATGCCAGGCTACAGTTTAAGCTAAAATTGAAATACAATGCATATTGTTTTCTTTTTCGGAGCGAGTAGTGAGTTATTTTCTTTGGAGTGGAGTGAAAATTGACCAGAGCGGGGAGCGATAAAGAGCGGAGTGGTCTGCAGTGGCTGTGAGCGGGGGAGCGTACAGCTCCGTGAGCCATGCTCCGCATAGCGTTATAGAATACTTACTCAGAATTGCTTATTATTCTCAAAAACATCATCAAACATTAAATTGTTGTGTAAATAACACCAGGGAAACGATTTTAAATGTTTATTTTATACATTTATTAACTTATTTTATTATTATATTTTCGTCATCTGGCAGCGGGTGGTGTGATGTCTGCTTTTCCAGCAGGGGGTGCTGCAGTGCCCCCAACACCCCAACTTCCCATGGGTTTGGAGGGCATGTGTTCCAGAACAGGACCAATGGTTTCAGCAGGTTTCATAAAAAACTGTTCATTAGTAAAATGGAGTATTTTGCGATGTTAAAAAAAAATTATTTTATAAAATCGTCTGGCTGTGCTCCTTTATTCAGATCTGCCCCCAAATTTAATGGAACCTATTCCAGGACAGGGCCAACCAACAAACACAAATCAAATAAAACCAGGTGGTCACACAGTTATGGACCTTCATCCTCAGGTCTGTTATTTCAGAGACGTGCTTGTCTCTTGGCATATTTGAAACAGGGCAACTGGTTGATTAGTATGACACAAATGAAAACGTGTTTCTGCCCATCACATCCAGATGAATCATTGACTGCAGATCACTTTCTGCAGGGATACACTTGTTTTTATATTGCCTTCAGTGTTTGCACAGTCGACCATTAGCGAGTTTGGGTGTTTCTGCTACACCTGTAGCTAACTGGTGCAGAAACTCAAGCACACAAGACATGCAATCTTTACACGCAAACATTGGTTTTTAAATGTGATTTTAAACGTGGCACTGTCACAGGATGACCCCCTTTATCACACGGTTTGTAATATTTCTGCCCTGCTAAGTGCTATTATTGTAAAGGGGAAGCGTCTAGAAGCAGGAACAGCTCAGCCATGCGACGGTAGACCTCACAGAATGAGGCTGGTCAGTGTGGGGTGGGGTGTAAAAATCAGTTATCTGTTGCATCACTCAGTACAGAGTCCTAAATTGTGTCTGGGGTGGGCAGCAAAGGAATGGGATGTCCAACAAGCTCGTATAAAGTAGGTTTGATGGACAAGTGTCCAAATATTTTTGGTCATATAGTGTATTTCAGGATTATGCATTTTGCAGACGACAGAGCATAACTGTAAAAAAATCATTGCAATCTTAATAAAATTTTAAAAAACTCCACATCTACTGTGATGCTCAAAAGGCAAAAGAGCAATAATGTGAGCTTAGCATTAGCACTGAGAGGCATTATGGGAGCGTACCATGGTGACACCGACAGAGGCTGGGGATGACCTGCTTAACAAATCCCGTGAAAACTCCACAGATGGATATTGTACATGTACACGTGCTTGTGCATTCAAACAGAAATGCCAAGCGTCATGACCAGACAGCTGGAGGACATGTATGGACTGAGATGGAAGGACATTCCCTTCTTCTATCAGCAGAGTCCCTTCTAACAGAGCGAATTATGCAAAATCACGGATTAGTTGCTGACTGTATGAACACGTATGTTAAAGGACTTGCAGTAAACTTTTTTTTACTGCAAGCTAATGCAGATCACAAGGTGTCTTAAACTTTGTGGCCAAAAATATCCCACGGATACTGAGGTGTTGCATCCAAATTAAATATATATATATATATATTTTTAGGTCTCTAAAAGTGTTACTGTGCCTGTCTAAATAGAAAGGAGCTGCTGCTTGCCACACCCCTTTCCTTTCTGAGAGAGGCACATCTCCGTCTTATCCACAAACTGCATGGATTGGACATCCTCACTGAGTGCCGACTGGCTCAGTGGGTGTGTCTGCCAGACCAGACAGGGAGTCCACATATGGATTTCCGTGACATAAGTCACAGATGTCTAACATGAACTGTTTGAGTCCTAATTTTGCTTATAACACTGGATTTTCTACACGCAGAGACATAAAACTGTGCAACTTCGAGGATGTGAAACATGACACGCTCATCTTATTTAAACTGTAAATAAAAGCCAATTTTACACAATATGTTCGCTTTAACACATCTTCACCTTTCACAGTACACGACACTGCATCGTTTAATGTGAAGGACCCAGATGGGCCGTCCAAGTACCACTATAATTATCACCAGCAGTGGCTGGTGCCCTGCTTAACCCCACTCATCCATCTTCCTCTCCCTCTTTCATTCACCACCCCTTCTTTCTTTCAGTCAGTTCTCTTGTTTTTCTCGATCTTTTTTCATCCTTCTCGGGATGCTCCCTCCCCACCTTCCCCCGCAACCCATCTCTCCCTCTCGCTCCCTTCCTCCCTCGTTATGTCAGCGTGACCCTAAACGGACAGATGTCTCTATTTCAGACTGCTTCTCTGTCCTCGCACTCTGAGTTGTCCTGTTTTTGGATGTGCTGGGACAGTGCGATATTAAAATGCATGACACTGCTTCCTCTCCAGAAATACTGTAAGTCCCTGTGTCCCCCGGGGACAACGGATACACTCATGATGTGTTTGCAGACAGCACAGCCACTGGAAAGTATCTAGTGATCAGCTTGAATATTTGGAACAATTTTGCAGCACGTCAGTCGACATATAATGAGAAGGATAAAGTTAGAAACTCACAATATACCAGTGTGCGCCCAGCAAAGAATGGGCGAGAATGAGTTACGGCTTCAGGATGGTGCCTATGAATACTTTGCTGCTGCAAAACTGACTTCCAGTTACATTACATATAGATCTCGACAATAAAGCAATACAATAAATAGTGGAGCACTCAGTAGAGTGCATACCTTTAACAAAGTGCAACAGACCCTTCAACTACACGAAACCCAACCCCTATTTCAACCCTTTGACCACATGAATAAGGGGTGTAACAATTCGCCGATGCGAATCGTAAATTGATGTTAAAGTAAAAGATCTGACTACATTGATACACGGACTCCTGAATCAAACTAAATGAACTTTGAACCAGTCGAAGGCTCGATTTTAACATTATAAATTGGTTGAGTTAAGCTGTTGCTACTTCCGAGTCTTCAAACTCTCATAAAAGTTCAAAGGTCGGCGCGAGCCTCTCACGATAATGTTCACAGGGATGTTAACTTTGTGAGGTAAAAACAAAATCAACATGTCCGATCGTGGTAGGCAGTAGAATGGATAAATGTACCTGTTTGAGCTTTACGTTCGATTCACAATTTGTTAAAACTGTCATGCCAGTTTAGAACGGGAAGGTTAAGCTATGCCATTTATTCTATGCTAACAACAGCTGGGTTCTTCTTCTGGGCTTCTCCAATGCTACACTTTCCTCCACCAACTTGCTGCAGCATAGTAGTAAAAACCTGAAGAAGGTCCCTGGTCTTTTATGAAATATGTACAGTGGTCCCCCTCTAATAAGGCCAGCTCTATTGTCCAGACAAAGTGGCCTTGTTAGAGGGGTGGCCTCTCTGGAGAGGGAGGCCAGTCTGGCCACCTGTGGGGTTAATTACATAACTGCATTGTAAGAACAGGTTTCTAAAGGGGTAGTACTTAATAAAACTTTACAGATAATCCTCAATGTGTGTGTTTTGTTAAGTCAGTTTTATTTTTATTTTCACTATTATAATTTTCAATCTAGTTTATTAATTGACTTACATTTAACACTACATTTTACATCATGCTAATAAAAATGTGAGTAAAAAAGTGAGAAATGTGAGTAATAAAAAAAGTTTAGTATTTGGAAACAAGTAAAGACTAGGTCAAATGTGGCCCGTGGGGCACGTGCTAGTTACCATGATGCAGGCGCTGCACAGCGGTCGACTAATTAAACTTGAGACAAACCCATCAGGGCAGCGGATCAATAAAGTTTGATACCGTTTTTAAAACGACTCTTTGTCTTCAACAATGCAGATTTCTGGTATGAAACAGGAGTTTTAACGGAGCCAACGTATCGCATGAACGGTGAGAGAGTGTTTTATTGTTATTTATTTATTATCCAAAGCATCGTGCTGCTGTCAGCCGAGCCCCCCCCCTGTTAAATAAAATTATAAGCCGATTAAAACCGTGTGAAATCACTTCCAAAAAACAGTTCCTGCACAGAAAATTGTGCGCGAGGAAAAGCCAGCAGTCAAAGATGCTTTTATGGCGGCGAATTGATTGATATCCAAATTCATTAATACCTCAAGTTCTTCAAATCACCGACGAGCTCGCCAGCCTTCAAATGAACACAAAATTGGCGAATAACTGGCCGCCACATCAAGGGTTTTTAAACAAATTTTAATGATCCAATGGATTTTTCCATACATTTTGATGCGTCATTGACGAATGTCATCATTTTGCCGGTTGGCGAGTCACGTTGGCTGGTGAGGTGGACAAGAACTATTGATGTTAACAGTAAGTGGCCTTTCGAGAGGAAAAATATTACAATTTTGCTTGAATTTGGGTGGCCACTGGCCGTGTTGGAGAGGTGGCCGTTGGCGAGGGGCAGTTTTAATTGAAAATCTGTCCGTGCCAGAAAAAGTGGCCGCAAAATGCGCGTGGCCGTTGGCGAGGGGAGCCGTTAGAGAGGGGCACCACTGTATTTGAAGGTCAGCAATGCCACTTTTGGCTTATTCTAATTTATTGTGCAAAATGAATGTTTACATTAAACAAAGAATTGCGTCAGCTTACATCATATCACACCGAAACGAATCACTCCATAATAAAAAGTAGTGTTCTTGAATCGTATCGTAGCCCATGCATCTAGATATGTATTTTATCATTTTATAATGGAGAGATGTACATCCCTAATATGCATGTATTGTTAAAATTTCATGAGAAAGTGACAAAAATGCATGATTCGCAACACTACTTAATGGGCCCTACGCCTACACCTGGATCAACATCAACACTTTAATGAGGTCTAGCTTGGCCTATGCCCCAGTCCTCCAAAAGGTTTCACAAAAATGGGTCCATGAGCTTTGGAGTAATCCTGGTGAAAATGAAACAAACCAAGCAACAGACAGAGATGAAAACATAACCTCTTTGGTGAAGGTAATTACCATGAAAGGTCCAATGTTAGCAAGAGGTTTTATTTTAATTGACTCCAGGTCATTTTGGTCAAAACTCTGCATAATCAGCCACAAAAAAATGACACATGTTGAGCCAGAACATCAAAACATCCAAAAGCCTGGAACGTGACAATGGGGATTAACAATTCAAATATGTGATATATGATGATATATATTCACATATTTGTACATATGTGGTGTATGGGTGTCCAGGGCGGGGTATAGCACCTCTGGTTGAAGAGCAGTCGTACTCCGTTACAGGTAGCTAATCCACCTTTTGGTCCCCTCCTGGCTCTCAGCTCTCACCCGTGGCTCCAAGAAGCTGCAGTATGTGCAGCGGCCACACCATGGGGAAGGGCTTCGACTGGCTGGCTAATTCAGGTTGAGAGCAACCGATGGGTCACCTCCCCTCGGTGATTCGGATCGTCTACCTAAACATGTGAAGCATGTGAAACCACTACATGGTTCAACGGCCAGAAAGGCGATACACCTACACGGCAAGACACAGAAGACGCCCTAGTCATCCACTGCGCCTGGCTTCACTTCCAACCGTCTGGACCCCGTCCTCCCACTGGACCAAGTGGAATATATGAAGAAATAGTGAGGCTGATATAGCGCAACTCTCCCTCACTTTGATCCAAGTCATTTTCATCACCGTTCAACCTTCAACTACAGACCTCCTCGTGCAAGACTTGGCCTGATTAGCCACCTGAGAACGCACTCAACAACAACAGATGTTTGATCACAATGATGAAGATGGTCATCTTCTCCAGGAAGCATGAATGCAATGTACATATCATATCACACATATTTTACTCCACACTGTATTTTGCTTTCTTTTATTTATCTGTGGCATAAAACCTGTAGACCAGGGTACGATTCCAGGTGTAACCATTTCAGGCTACCTCTCTGTGTCCTTGGACAAGACACTTTACCTGCATTGTCTCTGTCCACCCAGCTGTAAATGGGTACCGACCTTTGCTGGGGAAGTAACCTGCGATGAACTGGTGTCATAGACTCTCAGCTGCTTCATGCTACGGTATGCAGAGATCATCCCCGGCACCAATGGTCCTCAGGGCCTATATAAGGCTTATTTCTTCTTCTTCTCTTTGTGGAGATTATGCTTTCATAATTGTAACAACAAAGTTGTCACATGTGGATCCACTGAGACCTGAGACGTCTCAACGTTACGTGGCTGTGGGTACATTAATGGTTTGGATGTTAAAGTATGGGTTGAAATATGGTTTGGCGTTAATGTGGTTAAATATCCAGTTGTGCCTTGGTGGAGCTAGTGAGTGCCACTCTATTTATGAGTCTATCCCAAAACAAATCTTTGCCTTACACTTGAAATTAGTTGTAATCATTATGGATATTGATCCGGTGTGATCATTTCATTTTAACCATATTTACCAGCACCACACACTGTTCGATATGTACAGGCTGCTAACCACGTTCATGGAAATAAAATTTTTGCACGTGTGTGCACACAAGTACAATGAAGTTCTTCCAAACTGAAATACCACACACTGACTTAGATCCGCATGCGCTTACCACAAGGACAAACGTGCTTCTATTTCTGAAATGTGTGAAATGCGGAGCCAACCGAGGGGAGGCATGACTGCGTCACGCGTGTAAATAGCATGCCCGTGACATACTGTAATGATGTTAACGGTTCCCTTTAGGTAGAACGAGCATAAAGCCGCGGGCAGACGCAGGAAGCGATGCAGACTGTTCCCAGACAGGATGTCTGGTGGTGGGAAGTGTCAGGCAGAGGATGATGGGAGTCGAGGTGTGATTGAGCAGTAGGACAAGAGCAGTGTGAGGAACGAGCGAAAAGCAAGGCGAGAAAACATGGACATTTGAAGCGGGGAGAGGAGTGTTGGTTGGCTTGATAATGTGTCGGTAAATACCATATCATGGATTCGTTAAACTCAACCAGAGCTCGGCACAAACACTTTGCACAGTGTACAGACTGTAAAGTACGTATGGGCCTTCATTGTGAACCTGACAGCATGCAGCCCCTCTGACAAAGAGACGCCTGTGCGTGAAGACAAATAAATGCTTTTAACACAGAAACCAAATAAATAAAGCACGTTTCTAAAGACATTTTGTGTACCATCTCTAATGCTGCAGATTTAAGGGAGCAAAAAACCCTCAATATGCATGCTCACAAAGAACCATTAAAAACCTTTTAGTACTCTGTCAGCTCCTGTTTTAGTTTTGAGGACTGCAGGTTCTCCTCTCTGTGTGCCAGGGAAAAGGCCCAAACAAAACAAGGGTATTTGAATCCGCTGTGCACACTGGCATGCACCATGTACGCTCATGCCTAGCACCTGGCACAAATGCAAAAATCACGAAAACAACAACAGAGCGAAGGTTTATAGTGTGCAAAATCACTTTTATTCTACTTTTAATTTTTTTTTTTAGCTAAACATAGATGGGGTTTCATGTGGAAACTCCCCGGCTATAAGAAAAAATTTAGACTTGAAATGGCTCGCTTTAGGTTTCTGAGACATATGTTGCACAAGTCCATGACTGATCTTATGCTTGGTCTGGAAGACGCCCAATGAGCCGGTTTGCACCATGCCCCAACCGCCGGCCATCTGAAATGAAGGCAAATAGTCCTGTTCACTATATCCAGATATACGAGTTCATTCAATTTTTTTTGGGGGGGAGTTTAGGAAAACTATACATTTTTGGAAATCTTATAGCATGACAAATCAGAAAATGTTTGATTCCATTTTCCTAGAAGCCTGGATGGTGGCCATCTTGGATTGTAAAAATGGCGACTGTTATATACTAGTTTATCTATAACCTTGACTCCTAGATAAGCTAGGATCAAGATTCCAGTGGTCAAAAAGACATTTTTGGGAGCAAGGAATTCAGTGGTGATAAACAGAAATCAGTACAGCTGATAAATGGCACAAGGGTAGGTCACCATCTTGGATTTTTAATGGGTATAACTGAATTTTTCACTGCCAAAATTAATAATTGATTTTTTTGTTTGCTGACTATTAGCAGTTTGTGCATTTCAATCTTAACTTCTTTGCTCAATTATTTGTGATTGCAGAAGATATGCATGTATTATATTTGTAAGACATATATTATTCATGGTATTGTTTATTAATTACACATAATTTGATTTATAGTTATCTGTACTATAATTTAAAATGTACAAATTTCCAAATGAACACCTGCCATAACCTAATCTCACAATACCTGGAATCATAATTCCAAATCTAAACATAATACAGTGTCTATAGTAGTTGTGAGCATTATGCAAACAAGATTCTGGGAGCAGAAGATGTGCAATGATGTGAAAACAAGGAAGCACAATAAGGTAACGTTAATGGTAGTTTTATATTATATTAAATTATTAAAATGGAATCAAACATTTTCTGAATTGTCATTAATAGGGTTTCCAAAAATATATAGTTTTCATAATCCCCCCAAAAATTGAACAAAATTACACAAGGGACCTGACTAAAATACGGAAATGGAAAATCTTGCAGTTCCATGAATGGCCACTTGAGGCTGGCTCCAAAAGGGAATTACTTCCTGTAAGAGGCCATGTTAAAATGCCTAACTTTAGAGGAGAAATAAACGTTTATAGCCTGGTACAAAAACCGGTTTTAATCTCTATAGCTAGTTTCCCCCTTTCTGATGACTGTACGGGGGCGAAGGAATTTTTTTTAGTTTAAGATATTTTAAGCCATAAAGTTATGAATAATGAGGGGCGTGGTCGCTTTGAGTGACAGGTAGCATGTGCCCAGAGCCCCGCTAGCATCGACCGCTAGCAGTGGCTGCTAGCTCTTGTGGATCGACCGTGTCTGTCCTTGCTGAGCATTTTATTATATGGCTTGTTGTGCAGTTAATTGTACTAACGGACCTCTGTGCTCCAGTATTTCCATCAAGTGAAATTTTCCTGTTATATAAGTTGTATATTAGCACCATTAGCGGTGTTAGCAGGTATTGGTAGCTTCGCGACGTTAGCTCCACTGTTCCTCCACCGTCACTGAGGCAATAAGCCGGTCAGTTTTTAATGCCTGCACCCAAGCCACCCGTCATGAAAACCATCGCTCAGTCTGCAAAAAGATACGTTAATAAAACTTATTCAACACTGGTCTGATATTCCGCGGGATCATGACTGGATGAGGCTAGCCTGTAATCATTTGTTCCTGCCGCGAATATCAGACGGGTTGAGCTGTAATAATGATTGCCATTTGACACAATTGCAGATGTGCATTCGCAATAACCGTTTGCCAAGCGGATGAAGCAGACGGCAGCCAGTGTTGCCAATTTAGCGACTTTGTCATTAGAGTTAGCGACTTTTGGCCATCTCTATCGACTAAAAACCTCATTTAGCGGCTAGCGACAAATCTGGCGACTTTTCACAACTTTGGCCAACATCAAAAAGATGGTCCGTCCCCTCCCTGCGCCCCGTCTGCAGACTCCACTGCACAGCACGAGTGGAGTGCAGCACAGACCGCTTTTCTGGTGGAGCGGCACAGTTTAGCTTAGCTTAGCTCCGTACACCGTGCAGGGCTGTCCGAAATGAGTTACTTCGCCCTCCCCCTACTTACTCCCACTCGGTTTGCACATTCTACGGCTATAGGCAAAGCAAGTGGAAGTGAGTAAGGGAAGGGAAGTAACTCGTTTCGGACAGCCCCACACGGTGTACAGAGCTAAGCTAAGCTAAATTCTGCCGCTCCATCAGAAAAGCTGGTTTCGTAAATACAATACGTACAGCCCTTCCGTTCTGACATTTCTGCATAAAAGTCCTCAATATAAATGCTGCTGACCAATGGGAACTTGCAAAAATGTATTATTAGTAGTCAAAGTTTTACGTGTCTTGAGACGTTAATCCAGTGTTGAATAAGCGGATTAATGCATGGATTCATTTAATCCATGCATTAAATTTCAAGACAATTATAAAGGACAGAGAAATGAGCTCAATTGGATCCTGTGACTGCGTTGTGTAATCATGCAATGAAGCTGTGACTGTATTTTATTTTAATTTTATTTTATTTGTGTTTTGTTGATATCTGTTTTGTGCTGCCGTCTTGGCCAGGTCACTCTTGGAAAAGAGGTTTTAAATCTCAATGAGTTTTTTTTTTTTACCTGGTTAAATAAAGGATATTGATTGATTGATTAATATCAGACCGGTTTGCAGGACCAAGTACAGTACGCATACAGTCTGTGGTCTGCACACATGGTCTACGGGAGAATGATGGCCTATGCAGCGGTGAGCAGCGGTTCCTTTTCATTCATTCATCAAAAATAATGTTATGATGTCGAGTTTTCATGCAGCTTCTGTGTCCTTTTTTATTGCCTGCCGGCTACACCCGGAACGGGGGATAGAGACCTGCGCTCCGTCTGTGCGTGCATGTGCGCGTCCCTCACTTTTTTTTCCTCAACACTATATCATATGAATGGCTTATCCAGTTTATTCCCAAATTGATATGCATAATCATATACTGTTTCCTCACCCTCTGAACAGTTGGGCCATTGTTGAACAATGTTGATAACGTCTGTCCGACTTATTCCAAAATTCATATGCATAATAGTCATATACTAGGTTTCCCCACCCAATGAACTTTTGAGCCATATAGCGTCGCACTCTGCCTGTGCATGCGTGTGTCCGTCCTTTTCCGAATTATGAGTGCGAGTTATACATGAATGCTTCAGTTACTACCGGCACGGGGATGCTCGGCCACGAGGTGCCTTGTATTGTTGTTGTTTTCCTGTTTACCTCTTATTTAGCTCTCACTGGGGTTGTGTTTTAGATTTGCTATTATGTGTGCTCGTGCAAACCGTGCGAGCATGCCGCCTTTGTTTTGATCTCCCTCTGTATCCTTGTTTCCTTGAGTCTTTGTGGGCATCCACCTCGTGTCCTTGTCTTCACACAGCTTTTTCACATTCATGAACAGCGCACTTGTCTCGTATTGTCTCATTAGCGGACGTGGCTTTTCAGCCCGCGCATTCTGAGGTGTTTATTGGATCATCTGATGTCATGTTGCATTTTTTCTCCGTCCTTTCCCCATGTGCTCCATTTCTTTATGCCTTCATCTTGCAAGTACTCTCCTTTTGGACGGGTAATAAATAATTTTATTTGTACATTACCTCTGTGTGTCGTGTGCCTGCGAATGGGTTCAAAACCTGCATTTGCTGTGACAAATACGTTTCTTAGAGAGCTGAAAAGAGTCCACATCACCCCAGTGTGGTATTTTTAACTATAAACTTGAACAAACAGCACCGGCCTTGGTGGCCACCAGGCCAAGGTTTTGGAAAATGAAAGAAACTGACAAACAAGCTTATTTCAAGCTACATGGAACGTCAAAACCACACATGTTGATAGAGACAGACAAAGAAGGAAGAAGTCTGCTTCAGCTACATTCATACAAAATCCTTTCTGCAGGGTTGTGTGGAGTTGTGACCATGCCATTTAAGTTTTAGTACATAACTGTTCTGAAACAATCAGAAAATAATAGTTTACTTCTCTGATTTAGTACATTTCTGTGCTGAAATGCTCTGTCTCCCTCACGGATCACATTCACTGTGAAGCTTCCTTGACCATCTCCCCCGCTCTTTTTCTTTTGTGGTTAAATTCATACAAATGCCTTTCTGATTGAAAGGATAGAAAATATTTTCTCTGATTTAGCACATTTCTGTGCAGAAACAGTCTGTCTCTCTCACTGGCAACCCCACCCGCTCCTAATCCATCATCAATCCCGCATCCATTAACCATCCAGCAGGTGACAGACACATCTATGGGATATTATATCGGCAGAACAAAGTTGCTTTTTGGATTGATCTGATGCATCAGAGTTCACCAAATTTGAATGAGTTTATCCTCATTATATACCCTTTTAATTTAGTAAGTTACAAGATAATAGCATTTATTGTTTTTGAGTTATCATGTTCACAAAACTGGCAGGGATGGACTCATCTGCTCACCCACTGCATTTACAGGGTACATGTCTAGGATTTTGCAAAGCCTAGGAATATCTGTTTTTAATATACCTGGGAACGAATATTAGCTTTCTGAAAAGCTGTGCAAAATGACCCTTTTAAAGCAATTCTTTGTGTGCTAAACACGATTTGGGCAAAAATTTTTGAATTATTTTGAGTGAATTTAGCAGCCAGTATGGTGGATGAAGGTGTTGGTATGTTTCATATGAAGACAGGACAAAAGTGTCCAAAACAAGAGCAAAAACAATAAATGAAAAACAAAAAGGCACAAACTGAAATGACAAAGTGCACTCAATCAAAGACAAAATTTTAAAAAACCAAACGATCCACAACAATGAATTTAGTGCCCTCCAATTAAAAAAAAAAACTTTAATTGTCTCAACAGTGCACAGAGAACAATATTTCTATTAAATGATCTACAGTATACACTGATTTTCAACTATATCATCTAGTAGTATTGACTTGGCATTAAACTGCAGTTTTGGTCATCAAAATGTTCAAAAGTGTCAAAGTATTTGTTTTGCAATTGTTACACCCCATTTGTTGGCAGTTGTCTTCTTGTTTCCTTTTATTTCCAGGTTTGATTGACGCTTAGCAATTTTCTTGTCTTTCACATCAAAAATGTGTCCATGTTCGACGTCCAAATTTTACTTGTAACTCAAACACATGTCTTAGGGCGGTCTCCCATTGCTGATTTTTGGACCCAGTTTCCGTCCCGATTTCAAAATTGAGGAAATCGGGCCAGATTTTTTGAAATAAAAAAAAAAAAATTCTATTACCTACTATTTTATATTCGATTACATACAAGTGTAACAATGATCGGCGAATACACCCAAGTATGTACGATTCCCATTAAATGTATGCGTAAAATGTTACTTCTGTGTTTTTCCCACACTTTTCCAAAAAGCTAAAATGTCTCTGTTAACATCTCATGCTTTTCATGGGTTTCATATTGAGGAGGAGGATCAGAAGGAGGCTTCTTCTCAGAAAACGCTAGGTCTCAGTTACCGCATATTGTACCCGAGTTTCCACTTTCACCTATTTTTACGCAGTATTACCCCTGGTCTGCCCCAATTAAATCCAAGTATTCACATTTTGTGGCTCAATATTTATCCTGATGTCACAAATTTTATTAAACATGTATAAAATTTTATTCAACACTACTTTTACCACCAATTACACCCGATTTAAGGCTCTGATTGGGCATCCGATTTTTATTGGCGCCAAAAACGTAGACAATCAGGTATCAAAAACTGCCAATAGGAGACCGCCCTTAGTTGACTTTTTGGACTTAGAGACAGACCCAGAGAGTGAGAGAGACAGATCGCCCCTCTGAAGACTCTGGGGTATTTAGAACTGCTGAGGTATGCATCTGCACCTCTCTAATTTTAATGTAGGGTTAAATTTCAGAGCTCTGCTTCCATGTGGCACCGTGCAGCTTCCTTTTAGGTTTGTCATACTTCAGTCTTCGCAAGAATACACTATGTGTAAATGTAAATACATCTGTGTACATGCGCGTGCCTGTGCATGTGTGTATTTGTCTGTAATTGTGTTTGGTGTCTGAGGCTTCGGTCCATCACTCCCCAGGCTGTGTCCTATTTGAGGAATCTCTCTCACATATGCTGATACAGTTCTACACCCCCTCACCTCTTGCTTCCCTCCACCCGCTATGCTTTATTAAAAATTTTTTTTTTTGCCTCCTTCCATTCTCTCCGACACACTGAGTCTATCCCCTCCATTCTCAGTCTGGAATGCTGACCAATACAGTATGCAATAAGAAGATGAGCCCTTGACCTTGTCCATGGTTAACATCAGCACTCAACAGTATGCCATTACTCAAGTCCATTCTTATCCCTCAACACGGAGTGGTAAGAGAGGGCATCGGAAAATGTGCAGTCTGTCTGTGGGCTCATTCGTTTATCCATGAGTCCATGCAGATTGAATAGGACAATCTACAATGTAAACAACTGGTCAGAATTAAATTAATTTGCCACGTTTCTAATGTTCTAATTTCTAAAAGAGGAGGTAGTTCAATGGGATAAGTAGTTGGGCTGCAAATATGTAGACATGGGTTTGATTCCCAATCATACTACCTGTCTATAGGCGGGTTTCCATTACCCTTCAAACTGTGCAATTTGAAATAGTGAATTGAAAATATGCTTAATGGAAACACGTGTATTCGAAAACAAAACACAAAAAGCCTCTTAAATATTGCAAAAAAAAGTTTTTACACTCGCATGAAGTGGCTTTTCAAGTGATTTGGAGAAGCCATATTTCGCAAAACTGCAATGGAAACACTTTGTGCAATTACAGGTCACATGACGTACAGAAAGAGTCACATGACATTCTAAAATACATGGCGTGGTACATATGGACGGATGAAGAGATAGAGCGCTTCTTAAACCTAATAAGAGACAAACGTTACGGCAATACACGATTTGAAAAACAACAAAAAGCCAATATTTAGCAGGACTCGCACATCCGTTGCCATAACTACTGGAATGACAGTTATCGTGAGAGGACAAAACCCAGTAGTCGCTTAACATCATCAATGGAAACACTGTCATTTTGCAATTGTGTTTCATCGACATTCTGAAAATGTCGCTTAAATTTTGTGCAAATCTCTAATGGAAACCTGTCTTATGTCCTTGGACAAGACACTTAATCTGCATTGTCCCAGTCCACTCAGCTGTAAATGGGTACTGGCCTTGGCTCAAGAAGTAACCTGCGTCAGGTTGGCATTCCATCCAAGGAAAGTCATAGACTGCATCCAAATACTTAGTATGTACTAACATCATTTAGGATCCTACTGTTATTGTAGTAAAAAAAGTAAGTCCTTTTGGGTTCTCCCAATTTTTCAACTTGGGGTCGCCACAGCATGATCCGATATGGATCTGCATGAGTAGTAGGGACTCAATTTGGACGTACTATGCCGCCACCATGTTACCTGTCCTTTGATCTGGATGTTTGTCGATTTTGCATATGTGCATACTCACATAAGCCGAGAAATTTTCTATTTTGCAATGGCAGACTTTATTAAATGGTTCCTGATACTTAATAAATGTATATTTGTACAATGCCATGGCCCCTCGGACGCTGTCACTGTTTTCATATATGTCTGCTATCTTCTTTGAATTTTCCCGGGAAGTTCTTCTTCGGTTACCAGGCTCCAGCTTTCTCATGGGATAGCATAGTGTAGTCCGTTTGCACACTATGGAGGAAGTAGATCATCCGGGTACCGTTCGACTACTACTAAATGCCTACTGAGTATTCGGCCACCCTATGGATTGTGACGTACTGCTTTTTATCTACTATATAGTAAAGCTAGTATGAGTATTTGTTTGGAGCCATAGACTCTCATCCGCTTCCCGCTAAGGAATCCTGGGATAAACACCGGCACCAACATGCCACAGGACGTATATAACACTTTTTGTTCCCTCAAATGACTTTGAAGAAGTCTATGCACACTTGGCCACTGTTTCCCCTCCATAGGACCGAAGTGGGTCCTGACAATTATATTGTCTACCCACAGGCTGGCTGGGATGTACTAACTCATCCACTTGCTCACTCATCTACATTTTTGCTGTCCAAGCCCTATGTGTAGCTTCAGGAGTGAATTTTAGGTTTAAACCAGTCTGAACTAGAATGGCACTCGGAAAGCGCAGACCCCGCCAACGCAACGATCCTAGGACCTACCATTATCCTGGATTGTAATCCTGGCGTGGATCGAGATTACACTGATAGATTTTGATCAACCAGCGCTTTTATTTTTTAATTTATTGTTGCTCTTCAATAAAGGGCGTGCCTTAATTGAATTGCTATAAAGGCAATATAGATGCTGGGCCCAAAATGTAGAAGAAATTGAAAAAGAACAACCATGTAACAATAACACACTTTTATTTAGAGTGTTGCAGTATTAAACTTGTTCCGGATCTCAGATCCAGAATATAATCC
>OMMV01195489.1:0-10640 GCA_900302635.1 Chatrabus melanurus
CTATGACTGCTGTGACTGTCAGGATTCAGAGAATGAGAGAAATGTCCAGACGAAATGATTCTTCGGTCCTCACTGTTTTTCATGGTTGACTTTCTTCCCGCTCTTCTCTTCGACAGTTTGTCATGAAGCTGGAGATTAGAGTCACTTTTGTGTGGGGTCACACAGTTCACTGTCCCCCTGAGTCTTGGCACAGGTCTGGCAGGCAGAACCCACCCCATATGCCAGTCTGCAGCCAGGCCTGGACTGTTCTGGACTAGATGGAGAAGATTAGCCTGGCCTGGACAAAACAGGTCCAGGTGGATGTGGGCCATTTCTCTCCTCTGTCCAATGGAAAAAGAGCCACGGGGGGATCTTTTCTGCAATAATGATTCACTGGATGACATGATATATGTGTAATTACTGGGAATGGCTTGCAGAAAGAAGACACATCGTATCACACATGGCAGCAGCTGGTAATTAGCTGTAATTAGGTGGTGGCTGGCATGCAGAGAAATGTATGGCATTGATTATTGTTATTATGTGGCTCCAAATGAAAAGGAAACAAATCAACTTCATTAATAGTGCTTACTTACCACGGCTGCCCTCTGTTCCACCTTCCTCTCTCTCTGCATGATCCCATTTACATCTCTCTCTCTCTCTCTCACTCTCCATGGGACAAAGGGATTCAAACCCATGACATCACTGGAACATTGTGTTACTCTGCTTTGGAGAAGCAAATTTCAAATTATTGCTACTCATGCTATAAACTGCATGGAAAGTATCTGGGCCCAAACCTCATGGAGATACGACTGTCGACAAAAAAAGTATAGTTGGCTCCTTTTTTTTTGAACTGACAGTAGAAAAAAATCTGTGCATAATAAAGTGTTGAAAAGTTGCACTAGTTTGCTGTTAGAAACATTAAATGATTATGAAAGTAGTTCTGCTCCTCCAGTGTTAATGAGAAATGTAATTAACCTATTAGCATTGTTTGCACATAGCAAGACTACTTCCAAACACTACAGGGAGAACCTGGGTCCTCAAATTTTATCATCCATTAGCTTCCAAACCATTCTAAGTTCCATTTTAATATACTAATGCTGACGTTTAGAGCCGTGCATGGTTATACTACATCCCTGACCTACTGCCACCTGAAGCCGGCTCTTCGTTCCTGCTGCTTCCATCTAAGAACAGACATGACTGCACGTTTCAGGCCACAGCCACAAAACTCTTTGTACCACTGATTGTGCACACACTGTGGTCAGACGAATCAGCATTCCAGATCGTTTTTGGAAGAAATGGACACTGTGTGCACCGGACCAAAGACAAAAGGACCATCCAGACTGTTATCAGCAACAAGTCCAAAAGCCAGGGTCTGTCATGGTATAGGGCTGTGTCAGTGCCCTTGGCAAAGGTAATTTACACTTCGGTGATGGCAGGATTAGGAATAAAAGCATGAAGATCAAGCATGGTGCCAGTTCAGACCTCAAGTTCATAAAAATAATGGATGGCAACGTTTTTCAGGATGACACTCAAAGCTGGGTTGCCCCCCTTCCATTTCATTCTCCTAGGAGACAGCTGCCAAACAACAGAGACTATGCTCTTAAACGACTGAAGTCACTATGCCACACAGTGAATAAAAAACCACAACTGAAAACACATTGCACATAGTCCATTCAAAAAACGATCGACAACAAACACGCTGAGCTTGCCCCAGTCCTTAAAGAAGGAAAAGAATGTTGCTATTTGCCATCCTTCGGCTTCTACCATCCCGAAAAACCCACGCAGATCCACATAGTGTTTGATTCAAGTGCACAGTATGAAGGGATCAATCTCGACAATGTCCTCCTCCAAAGACCAGACCTGGACAACAATTTGCTTGGCGTGTTGCTCAGGTTCAAAAGAGAGAAACTTGCTGTGACAGCAGACATCCAGCACATGTACTGCTGTTTTGCCATCAAAGAAGAGCACAGACATTACTTGTGGTTTCTGTTGTTTCACAACAGTGATTGGAACAGTGACATTGTGAACTATAGGATGCATGTTCATGTATTTGGGAATACCCCATCCCCCGCTGTAGCCATATACTGCCTCAGAAAAGCTGCAAACAAAGGAGAAGCCAAGTGCAGCAAGGATGTCAGAATGTTTACTGAGAGAGACTTTTATGTTGATGATGCATTAAAGTCCTTTGCAAACGTGTCTCAGGCTGGTCGTGTCATCAAGTGAGCACAAGAGCTGCTCTCTCACTCTCGCCTTAGACTGCACAAGATCACAACAAACAGGGGTGCTGTCATGATCGAGTGCCCTCCTGAAGACCGTGCACATGGCATCAACGATTTGGATTTTACAGCAGATGATGCTCCGATGCAGCGCAGCTCGAGCATAAGCTGGAACATACTCACAGACACTTTCACGTTTCAAGTCCAAAAAGATGACAAGCTATTCTCTCGCAGAGGTATGCTCTCCACCATAAACAGCATCATCGACCTGCTTGGTTTTCTCTCACCCGTTACAATACAAGGCAGATAACTGCTCAGAGAACTGCCATTGGAAACTGGAGACTAGGACTAACCCCTGCCCGAAAACAAATGGAAAACCTCACTTCTGTGTCTTCAAAACCTACAGATTCCACGCTGCTACACATCTCTCTCCCCATTTGGTGCTAGCGCTAGAGAGCGCTGCGTGTTTGCGGATGCATCTATGAAAGCTATCTCAGCCGTAGCCTACCTAAAAGTAACTGATGCAGACGGCCACTCAGAAGTTGGTATTCGTCCTCGGCAAATCAAAGCTGGTGCCGGTGAAAGAAACCACCATTCCCAGACTTGAACTCTGTTCGGCAGTGCTTGCTGTGGAAATAGCAGAGTTTGCTGTGAGTAGTATGGACCTGCACATGGAATCTGTCTCTTTCTTTTCAGACAGCAAAGTTGTGTTCGGTTACATTAACAACAAACAGAGGCGGTTCTACGTACATGTAAGCAATAGAGTCCAGCGCATTAGACAAGCAACCTCACCTCAACAGTGGAAGTATGTTCCCTCAGAGGTCAACCCAGCTGATCACGGCTCACAGTCTGTACCTGCTGCTTCACTGCAAAACATCACATGGCTGACTGGACCTGACTTTCTGTCTGGTAAGCGCCCAATGGATCACCAACAATAGTTCAACCTCATTGACCCCATATCGGATCCAGACATTCGTCCTCAAGTCTCAGTGCTCTTCAGCCAAACTGATAACGTCATCTAGGGGTCAAGGGGTTTGATCGTTTTTCAAAGTGGACCACTGCTATAAGAGCAGTTCATGCCTGATTCACAATGTTTTCTGTCAGACCAACCATCATAGCAGTTGCAGAGGATGGCACATCTGTAAAAAGGCAGTCACAGCCAGGAAAAAGGAAGAAAACTGCTGATCATGAATATGCAACAAGAAACATGTCATTATGGAATACATGACATCCACAAACAAACAGACATTAGAGGTAAACAGGACACACCCTCTCATCATCCCAGGTCAGCATCACCTAGCAACCCTCCTTGTGCGTCACCATCATAAACAAGTAAAGCACCAAGGCAGGCATTTTACAGAGGGAGCCATTATGGGTTGTGGTTGGTGGGAGGGAAAAAATGCATAAGAGGAATATGTATCACTTGCAGAAGGATGCGTGGCAAGATGGAACGTCAGCTGATGGCAGACCTACCTGCAGACAGGCTACAAATAGCGCCACCCTTCACGTACGTTGGGTTAGATGTGCTTGGGCCTTGGGAAAGTGACCTGCCGTCGCACCAGAGGCAGCCAAGCAAAATTGCCAACATTCAGCAATACATCCAAGACAAGCAGTGCACATGGATTTTCAATCCACCACATTCATCCCATATGGGCAGTGCACAGGAGCGTCTTATTGGAGTAGCACGGCACATCCTGGATGCCATATTCCTTCAGCATTGTGTTTCTTTATTTACTCACGAAGTCCTCATCACTCTCATGACAGAGGTTTGCCCCATTGTCAATGCTCAGCCTCTCCTGCCTGTTTCTACCACCTCAGAGAATCCACGAATCCTTACTCTGACTGGAACACCATCATCGCCTCCATCACACTTCAGGAAAGCAGAAATCCTGCGACAGGAGTGGAAGCAGGTCCAGCATCGAGCTGAAACATTCTGGCACAAATGGCAGCGAGAATATCTGAACACCTTGCAAACCAGAATCAAGTAGCAGGACAAAAGGCTGGACTTGAAAGAAGGAGATATCCTGATGAGAGACAGCGCAGTGAGAGGAACCAATGGCCAATGGTCATAAAAGCACTTCTCAGTTAGGACAATGTTGTGAGACCTGTGGAAGTCAAAGCAATTCGGCAAAGCATGCCTAAAGTACGTACTAGCCCAGGTTCTGAACTTGTTGTACTGCTTTTCCATTAACATCCTAATTAGACTGAATGTGTTTGGCCATTGTGTTAAAAGGTGTGGTATACTTATGATACCAGGCAGGGAGTGTCATGGTCTTAATAGGCCATGAATACATTTGCTGATATTCATAGCTTTCAAGGTTCTCGACTGGTAACAGACAATATTATTTGCAGTGTTATAGCACCACCTACAGGTCAGTGCAGACAATTCGTGAGGTAACGTCTCAAGTACGTTTACTTGATCTCCGTAGCTCACTTAATGGCGTCTAAAAGTGCATGTTTTTTGCCATAAGACTCCTTGCTAATGTGTTTCCTCAAAGGCAATGCCCATAAGTACAATTGAGCTTTGTTGTGTTTCATTTCTAGGGTGTAAAGATGATTGTGCTGTAAGACGTTAAGTGTTTCTCAGCTAAAATTGCAGTTTGCATCATTAGCTTAATGCAGCTATTCATAGTTTGTAAGTTACATGTTGAGACACATGATTTTTTGACACTAAAGCAAATTATTTTGTTCTTTGCACTTTTACAAAAAAATAGAAAATGGGATTAAGAATAAGAGCATGAAGATCAAGCACGGCGCCAGTTCTTTGTGACGTCCTTCAGCCTGATTTGATTGATGTTTAACTTGCTGGAGAGCTAAATTGTTACATTTAGTGATGCCAGTAGAAATTGATCTGGATCACATGGGAATGGTACACTCCCCTCTTTACCGAAACTTTTTTCTTTTTTTAACAGGGAAGTATATACATCAGCCGTTACTTTTCTGTGGGTTAATGTCTGTTTGTGTACATGCAGTGTTGGGAGGCAGAGGGAGAGGTGAGGAAAGGTCAGGTTCTTCACTGCTGCATTAGTGCGGGTGTGTGCTCCAGAAAACAAAGGAGGCCAGGCAGTGATGTGGACAGGTAATCAATATTGGACTTACTGCCTTGTAACTGGTCTGGTTAGGAACTCTGTCTCCATCTCTTAGCAGATGTCATCACCACTCCCTCAACAGAGCGAGAAACAGCACAGGACGAGCACGGTGAGGAAGTCTGCTTGGATATTCAGCAGGAGACTCTTAAAGCCCAACTGCTTCAGTGGAGCGACTCAACAGAGCCATGGACTGTTTCAAAACCATGTTAAAAGCACAGATTTTTACCTTTCTCAACAGTATATTTTCACACAGTGGCCAGGTGAGTGTGTCAGTGACTGTTCAGTGTCACTCAAATACAGTCCTGAATATCCAAATCACCTCAATTCAATTCAATTTATTTATATAGCGCCAAATCACAACATAGTCACCCCAAGGCGCATCTCATTCTGAATCCCTCAATACTCACCTACAGTAAATTAAAGGAAAAAGGATTTAGTGGAAATAGTTCAGATTCCACATATTGTGAAAAGGAATTTAATTTCGGCCAGCTGATAAAGGCGGGTCAGTTGTGGTTACTGGCTTTGAGCTATTTGATTCTAATATCAGAAATCAGTTATCCGTCAAAGACTACTGATAACCCTACTGATAACTTTAAGAATCAAATCCACAAAGGATGGTTTTGCTTTCAAAAGAAGGTGTAATGGTGATGACCAAGTGTGACTCCAGGGCAGAGAACAAACTACATGATTAAGTCTAAAGATATTTATTTTAACAAAAACAGGAATCAGTCTAAGGTCATGAACTCAGGAGACAGTCCAGGAACTAAAAAACAAATTTCCATGATCTGACAAGCTGAACGGTAACGGCAACAGTCTTTCACAGGGAGGTCACAGAAGGTTATCCAAAAACAGGCAGAGTTCAGTAACAAGACGTTTTCACACCATGCAATCAGTCCAAAGAGACAGACAAAAAAAAATCAGGAACACAGGATGTCAGAAAATGTCTGTAACAGGAAGGCAGTTGCATAGAACTTGACATGAAACATGGGAAACATGAGAAAAACACTTTCCAATCCAGCAAAGAACGTAACAGAGGAAGACACTAATATACTTTGACAGAAAATGACAATTGGGAGCACCTGTGACAATTGGGTTGATTGAACATGTGTGAGGCAGACTCGTGCAGACAGAGGTAATCAGAGGGAGCCAGAGACCAGATAGAGAGGGTGGGAGAAAGGACTTGAACCCAGAGGCCAAAGAAATAATAAATCACAGAAATAGTGACACGCCAGAGACAATTAACAATGAGGAAGAATGGAACGTGAACTAATGAAACACAGGAATGACATTATGACAGAGACTACTAACAACAAGGGAGAATTAACCAGATATCATGGAGAACAATAACAGCACATGGAAAACAGCACTAGAGACAGAATAATACTCAAGATCAAACCAAAACACCAAAATGTGACCCATGACAGGGTGGATAACAGAAGAAGAGAGAGACCCCCATCTTTGTTGAGTACCCTATATAACCTGTCATCTATGGATTACCCAAACTACATCAATCCATCAACAGTCCTCCTCTCTGCCTGATTGTGACCAACATTGGTAGTCTTACTGAGTCTCTGGCACAATTTGTTGATTTCTTCATGAACAAATGTGTCTCTTTTCTTGGCAACACTGTTGATATACTGGATATTATTAAAGAGTTTACATTGGATCAATCTGATATTCTGCTAACCTTTCATGTAGAAATGATTTATACATGTATTCCTTATGAAATTAGCCTTGATGCACTCAATTATTACCTAAACAAACATCCAAATGGAATTTTGCCTCCTAATGATTTTTTTCCTGACATTGTTCAGAAATGATCCTCACAAAGATTTTCTTAGAATTCAGATTCCTATTCTCCACAATCCCGTGGCACAGCTATGGACAGTGCCTTTGCTCCATCCTGCAGTTCGCCTGTCTTATTATGTGTTTGTGGGAAGAGAAAGTCATCATTAACTCACTCCCAAACACATTTGTGTCCAGAATTGTTTTGTGGAAAAGAAACACTGATGATGGTACAGTGTTATGGAGAGGTGACAGAGGAGAGCTGTATAATTTTCTGAAACATATAAGCGTGGTGGCGTAGCGGTTAATGCAACCGCTTTCAAAGCAGAAGGTCCCGGTTCGAGGCCACCCCTGCCCATTCTCCATGTAATGTGGAGTTGCGTTAGGAAGAGCATCCGGTGTAAAACTTGTGCCAAATCTACATGCAGATCCATGTGGGATCTGCTTTGCTGACCCCGAGTTGAAATTGGGAGAAGCTGAAGGAACTTACTATATAAGTTCTACTACTAATGATCTTTCTTACAGCATGAAACATTTATTCATTTTTTAGAACTGACACATTTGTAAGGGACACAACAGTACAACTGAGACAACAATCAACCACAAACTCCTCAGCAGAAAAACACTCTTAGAGGCTGACAGCAACCATCCTAAACAATTAATTCACAGTATCCCTATTGGTCAGTTTTTGAGATTGTGCAGAAACTGCAGTACTGTTCCATATTTCCAGTCTAAAGCTGTTGAAATAAAAAAGCGTTTCCAATACAGGGATTACCCGACGTCGTACATCTCTTTAGCTGACCAGGGGCTCGAGTGTCAGTGAAGAAACTGGGAATGGTGCAACATTTGCCTGTTAAATCCTCATTCACAGCTTCATGCTGGAGCGGAGTAGAGCAGGATTGTAAACCATGAAAACAGATCAAATCTAGGCTTTGGTTTCCCATGTGCCTTCTGGCAAACTGCAGCTGAAATTTTACGTTCTTTTTAAGAAAATCCTCCTCGATACCACGTCACCATGGAGCTGTATAACTGGTGATGCAACGGACAAAAGTTGCACTATGCGCAGTTTCTCCAACCACAACTACAGAAGCCTAGAACTCCTTCAGAGCTGTGTGGGTGTCTTGGTGGCTTCCCTCACTAGTCTCCTTCCAGCATGATCACTCAGTTTTTGAGAACTGCCAACTTGGCACAGATTTCCCAAACAGTACCACTGTGATTGTATTTCTTAATGATTGATGGAATTGAAGTCCAAGACATATTCAGTGACTTGGGAATGTTCATGTCTCCATCCCCTGACTTGTCTCCAGAAAACTGGCTGTAAAAGTGATGATTTTGTCGTTATATGTAGAATAAGTTGCTCCCGTCCTGTTTTTTGGAATGTGTCGCAGGCCTTAAATGCAGGAATAGATTTATATTAACAAATGAAATGAAGTTGAACACAGAGAACATGAAATATCGTGGGTTCATACTGTCTGCAATGAAATAGAAGTCAAAGTAAATGTAAGGATCACTGTTTTTTTTTTAAATTTGCATTTTCCATATCAAACCAACTTTTTTTCTGATTTGGGGTTGTATTGTTATTTTAAGGGTACCAGGTCTCTTCGGAGGATCCTCGGGTTCCTTTGTGTCAAACAAACAGTTACTTAGTGAGACTCAGATGAGTAGAATCACTTGCATTGTCAGGGAGCGTCAGCTTCGACATTTTGGCCATGTGGCGTGTTTCTGTGTGCATGATCCAGCACACAGGTACCTGAGTGTTGTCTGTCTGGGTGGTTGCCATCCAGGACCTAAGGTGGTTCCATAGTGTGGTGCATGCTCCCAGACCTGACCTGAACAATATTTGGAGAACAAAAATCATGTTTTTGTTTGTTTGTTTGTGTGTTTGTTTACCAACATAATGAAGATCTAAATCTGATGTACCTGTAAAATTACAACATTAAAGTTTGTCATTCATTGGTTTTCCTGTAATGTCTGCTCCACAGCAACTATTTGATTTTTGTCTTAGTTCCTGCCAGCTCTCACGAGCCTCGTGGAAGGGATTTTTTGGATTATCGCCTTAATCCGTCACCCGCTAGGGTTCACCTCATCATACCCATTCCTGCTCCAATCTGTCAGTTTGAACGCTGGTGGCGAATCCCTCACAGCGCCCTTCTGACTCTTAAACCATTCATACACCTCCAGGAAACCAGTCACACTGGTCCACTTGTTTCAACACACGTATAGTACTGTACCGCTGTTTGCAGGACTACAGGACCCAACACTAACAAAGGCTCATTCACAAAGCACCGTCCACACAGTTTCCACTCACACACCAAAACTCAGCTACTTTCCTTCACTGGCTCTCACTATAAGACGCCGGGAACTTCAAAATTATACTTATAGTGTTTTAACGCTCTCTCTCTCACTGACCCCATTCACTGTGCATCTTACTGTCTTCCTTGATCGTGAGTTAGATGGTTTCTCCATTTTATTCTCCCCACGTTGTTTATCTGTGAGTGTTGTTATTTTGCAGGCTTTCTCTGTGCGTGCCTCGTGCACCTGTCCATCCGTGCCCGTGCGCATCGGAATTTCCGGCGCTAATTGATTGGCGTCCTCCTTTTTTGTGAGCATTATGAATGGCAGCAAACTGCTGGTTCATTTTTGCATTCGTCTCGTGAGTCTGCGTCCTGTCGTCTGTCCGTTTGTATTAGAGAGTCTCCTTGTCTCTGCATATGACTGATTGTTCGTGCTTTGACCTTCCAGCCTGTTTGAGACCTCCGAGTTGCTCTGAGTGATACTGGTCTGTTGTTTTGATCAGAGAGAGATGACCTGTGCACGGACTTTAACAATTTGTTTGCTTTCCCCTCTGAGGGGGTCAAATCCTCAACTTAAAACTGCAACATCTATGGGATATTATGTACGGAGGTAAAACAAAGACTGATTGATTGGGGTCATCAAAGTTCATCAGATGTGAAAGGGTTTGCCCTCATTATATGAGTTACAGGGTGACAGCATTTCTTATTTTTGAGTTATGTTAATAAACTGAAGGGGATGAAGTCATTCATTCATTTATTCACTCACTGCACTTTAGAGGGTACATGCCTAGGCTTTTCTAAATCCTAGGCATGTACCCTCCACATATCTGCAAATAACAGGAAATTATGGGCAAACAAGAGCAATCAGAGATTTCTGACCTCCGCCAAGGATTGCCATGGACACAGGCAAATACATTTAACCTTCATCCGGATCCAGAATAAATAGTTTTGATGTAATCCTTAAAATGATCCCGATCTGGATAAAAAAGATGATCCAGAATTGGGATCTCGATCCAGATCTCCTCCAAAATCTGATGGAGTCGTCCATGGCCTAAGACTTATCTGTGGTTTAAATTTTGTAAAAATCTATCAAGTAGTTTTGAGGTAATCCTTAAAATGGTAAAAAAATGAAAACATGATCCAGAATCGGGATCCCGATCCAGATCACCTTCAAAATATAATGGGGTCATCCATGCCCTAAGGCCTATCTGTGGTTCAAATTTTGTCAAAATCCGTCCAGTAGTTTTTACGTAATCCTGCCCACAGACAGACAGACA